>KZ071629.1:212710-223375 GCA_002091845.1 Anopheles cracens | reverse complement strand
CGTCCGCTCCGTCGTTGCCGTCGATTTCATTCCATCAGGTTAATGGGCCACACGATGGACTCGTCCCACGAGCGGCGAGCGGCCAACTGTCAGTGATAACAGTGATAATAATCGTCAAATGTTTGCCAACCTTCCCGCTTCCGGTTCGTCTCGGTCTGCTTGTAAGTTCCGAGCCTGTTCCGTGAGCGACGAACGGGAGAGGAGCGCGTCTGTCTCGCTTGCGCTGCCATGGCAACGCTTCTGGCCGAGTGTCGATGACAAAGCGATTGCAATTTGCCGCCGGCGTGTTGCTCATTCATTCGATTACTTCTTCTGTCCTTCTTTCGAGGCCTTCCGGGACGCTTATCCCCAGGAGAGACTTCTGCTTTACCCCCACAAGAAAAAAGCACCGAAAAACAAATTGGTGCGAGGTAAATAAAATGTAAAAGATTTGTCCCTAATGGATTTCAAATGCCTTTTACGGTTATTGATATTGTTATGGGTGTCAGGGTGCAGTTTCGTTGCCTGTTTCGTTTTTTTTTCTCGTATTGGTACGTATTCGGTGATACAGAAGCTAAAACGAAATAAACTGAGACGGTATGAAGGAGAGAGTTAATATAATAAAAAACAGACAATTCAGCATCGTTTGTTCTCCAGTTAGTTCCTGGTTTAGCTCTTCAGTAAGCGTTTTTTTTTTTAATTATTATTATCTCTATCAATTAAAGTTCGTACATGGTCATTCGTTTACGATTTTATTGTATTTATAATTTATTATCTAATTTTGTTAATATACAAATCATTTAATAATATTTTTTGAAGTAGGTAAAAGTATCAAAATAGATTGGTAAACAAAAATAAAACCAAAATAAACAAAATGGTTCACAAACGGACAAGCTTGAATCATAAGCACTCCACACTGAAAAAGATGGAATGAAATATGTACATAAAACACCTATAAACACAGCATCTTCCGAATCCATCCACACGTTCTCATTCTGATTAGAAATGTTGCGTCGTCAATTCCAGCCTATCGGAAAGCTGTATTAAATGAAACGAGTATGCAACACTTTAGTGAACTTGTAAGCAAAGCTGCAATAAGGCATTTGTGAAAGCATAAAGTATTTTTTACATAACTTTGCTTTATCCGAAATCCGAACGCTATTTTACGCTATTTAACAAACGCTATTTGAAGTCGTAAGTAAAGTTATTATCAAAGTTATAAAACTAGGATATATTGCAAATATTGCACCTTTCAAAATTAGATTAAAATAAATTAAACGATTAGAATCGATTGCGCCTTTTGAGCTATCACAGTAAGCATTGACTGAATATCAATACTGCTTTCCTTTTTTTTATTCTTATTTTGCTACTTTCCTCTTGGTTGTCTGTTCACGAAGCGGTCCGCCCGGACTTCGAAGGCAAACGACTTTGGCGCTCAGCTCAGGGAACCAGAGACGACGCCGGCTGCATCTACGATGGACGAAGCGTCCTACGAATGTCTGCAGTCCGTAACACCATCCAACGACTCCTTCCTGCAGCACATCAGCAGCACCCAGCTGGAGTCCGTTCTGAAGCCCGTTTGCCCCAGCATCCGGTCGGCGCTGTGGCCCCAGATGGAGCGGAAGATAAAGGCGCGCGAGAACACCGACCTCCAGGTGCACATCGACGACACGCTGATTCACTGCCACCTGCTGCCGCTGCAGTGCTTCAGTGAGTACTTCGAGCGCGAGGTACGTCCGGGCCAAGCGGCGGTAGAGCTTCCCGCCCAACACGTCCCGCCGGCCGCCTTTGAGGTCGTCTACGAATGGATCCTGGACCCTGATCGGCAGCTCGAGTGGGCCCATCTCGTGGCCGTCCTGTCGGCGGCGGAGTACCTCAAAATTCCAACGCTGGTCGAGCGGTCCTCCATTTATTGTCCGTTCGTGGGTCGTTCCGGTTGGACCTGTTCGCATTCCGCGTGATACTCGAGCGACGCCACCACAGTGGAGCTCGTGCGATATTTTGTGTGGGTGTGAGAGGTTGTTTGAAGCTCGGGAAAAAAAATCTCAAAAAGAAAACAAACCTACATCCAACGACCATCGGAATGCGATCCACATACGGTGAAAGCAATCGCTGCAGTTCAGCGCAATATTGCACTGCGTTTGAATTATAGTGCCAAAGGAGCCGTGTGCAAGAAGCAGACTGAGACGTGTTTTTGTGACATAAGGTGCAATCTTCATCCGGTTGTGATTCATGGCGGTGCAGCTGCAGTGCATCAGTGCGAAAAGTTTTCCCCGCAATGTGTGTCTATAATGAAGTGAAGAAAAATCTGGCAAAAACCGCGTGACAATTTGCTTGCAACGGGAGAAGGAATGATCATTCGTACCACAATACGTATCGGAACTGTTTTGGATTAAATTGTGATAGTAAGTAAATTTGAAACAATTTTCATAACAGGTTGTTGGGCTTCAACTTATCGCACAAACAAATTATGTAAGAGTCAACAATCAAATAGAATAAATGGTTTGTGTAAATCACTTTTAAATGAGCATAAGAAATACGGTTATTGTTCATGCTATATTTTTCTTTTTTGTTTCATCAGTTATGATATCAAGTTAATACATTTGGTTAGCTTCATTCTACTATATCACTTGTTACAGTAAAGATAGATACATATTACTGTTCAGCTTGGAGAATTGATTTTTGTATTTTATGTGAAATATCCTTCAAGTCTATAAGACAGCGAGAAATTTCTCGCGATAAATTTCGCGCTACGTCTATTTGCACGGTTAGAAATGGATTAAAATTCCGGGCGCATATGGATATGGTATTTCGCATTAGTTTTGGGCAAAATTCTATCCAACATTCAGCAAAAAAATATTGAAGAATGTCGTCTTGACATAAAATTTTGAAAACAAAATAAAATAAATTGTATTCTAAGACAAATTCAAATAACATTATTCAAGTATAGACAAATTGACAAACAAATTCAAAAAGCCCCTTTACATGAAGCGCAACTCGGAAACTGACAGCAAGCGCGAAGGCTGTGAGTTGTCGATTAAGTTGTCAAATCGTTTTTGGGTTTGGAAGGCGAAACTCAAACGCAACTCCGGCGCAACTAGATATAATTAAACATTTTGAGTAGGTTTGTCGATCAATATAGATGTTTGTAGCAAGGATATTGTATTTTAGTCAGTGTAGTGTATTCATTTGGTGAATTTAGTGATAAAAGTGAATAAAAACTAGTAAGTGTAGCTCGCTCCATTTCTAGCGCAACTACCATGCAAATTGTCGTGTCTACACGAAGCGATGCTAATTTGATGTTTTTTTGGAGTTGCGCCTGGAGTTGCGCTGGGAGTTGCGCTTCATGTAGACGGGCTTAAAGAGTAGAAGATAAAATGTAAAAATTACTCAGTGAATATTGCTACATATCTCTCCCGCCTTCCCAAACAAACCCAGACAAGCCCAAAGAAGACGTTGCCTTAAATCTCGTACGCTCCGAAAGCGACACGAGGGAGGCCAAAGCGGCCCACGGATACGATCCCACCGGTCTGCAGATGGTGCGCCCGAAGCCGGCCTCCGAGCTGCTCAAGCAGAGCGTCGATCTCATCAACAATCAGCACTACCCGGTGGGAGCGATAGGAAACGGTCCACCGGCCGACCCGGGCGAATCCGACACAGGTACGTTGAACAAACAAAAAAAAAAAAGAACGAGGAAATAGTCTCCATTTTCTATCGCGGCAGAGAATAGGAAAGTAATCAAATAAATTAACCCCTTTCTCGCGCGGACGTGAAGCCCGGAGGACCGGCAATAATTTTCCGAGCGATCACGAATAAGCCCTCCGTCTTAATCCCGCAGCCCACGCGGTGGCTTCGCCGGAGAAGAGCTGTGCGCCCGTAACCTTACCGGCGGCCGTCTATTAATTAGCATTCGGCAGAACGTAACGAACTTTTCCCGTAAACGGTACTGTCAATTCGTTTAATTTTGCACCATTAATTCTCGTTCGTTTGATCGCACGCCCCCCGGGGCGGAAGAAAGGCGAGCGAAGGGCGTCTCGGTGCCGGTGAGGATCAACCCTTTTTTGAGGCGGATTTCCCACCCGCTCATCACACTGATTAACGCCAGCGCCAACCCGTCCGTCACCATGGCGCTCCGGAGTTATGTCTTGTTCGTGCAAGTATTACGCTATTTACATTTCATTATCCTCCGGGTCCGGGTGGGAAAAGGATGCAAACAGACGGCGCAAGGCGCGTCTTTCGAGCTGGTTGCGTGCGTTCGCGTGTTAATTAATTAATTGGTTGGGCCGTGATGAAGAAAGTGGGACTTAATTAAATGGCTGTTTCTTGAAGATCTTCCGTGGCCGTTCGCCGGAAGGAAGGATTACGTGCTGGATTATCGAACGCACGGAGGTTTTTCGGACGGCGGAGGAGCTTGTTCGTGCCTTTTTTGATGCGACAGCGTTTACACTGATGGGTTGAGTGATGTCTTTGAGCAGCGTTTAACTTTCTTTCGCTTGATGACTTTATTATTGGTAAGATTAATACCAGAAGGAGTTCATTTTACAGCTCGTAAATGGAGAACTTCATGCTCCAATTTTACATGATGCTGCTTTGCTGTCACTTGCCTTGGTATTGGAGTTGTATTTGAAAAGGAATGTAATAGAATGTTATACAAATGGTTTGTGTTTCATTTCAAAAGACGCTTAAAAAACAGAATGCAAACAGGCTGCTTGCGGAGAATTCAAAAGAATACGAAAAACTAAACCAAAAACTACAGACTTGCTGCATATTATACTTCCACAATCACTATCATCCGTGCCATTCCCATTCCGTTCCGAACAAAAAAAGCATTTTTTAATCTCTCACGTCCGGACACTCACGGAGACTGCAGAGTAATCTCGCATTACATTACAATTACGCTCAACGCTCCTCCCAAGATCGGGATGGAAATAATGGGCGCGTACACACCCGCTACATAATTCCGCCCGACAAACTCCGCCAACGTGACGGGGTGGAAACAGATGCATAAGGCATGTTCACGCCGTTCCGAAACTCATTACAGCTTGCGAAGGTGGCGTTCGCGCATGTTGCTCCAGGAAGCGAAGAGGCCTCTCCGTCCTGTCGGGCCACCTTTCCAAACGGCGAACCTGTGCGCGAGGGGTGCGAAAAAGTAATAACAATCGTAAGGAAACAACTCGCAAACATTGCTCGGCTGGTGGGGCCTCTAAATCACAGCACGAGCGCGAGTTTGTAAAGCATTACACTAACCGTAAGTGGGAAAAGATAACGCACAATCGCTTGAGGAGAAAAACCCCATCTTTCCCCGCTTACCAAGCTCGTTCCGCCAAAGTCTCGCCCTCAAACAAGCAGCCTGCACTTCATCGAGTGCCGGAGAAGTTCATCTTCGCACGCGTCCCGGGCGGTGGCGAAACTTGAACAGCCACCCCTGGCCGGGCCAAACTTTAGACTATTATTGCGTTAAATTGATATAAATTGCATTACAAATAATCATGAATAAAAGATGCGCTCGCGCTGCCCGGTTTCCCGCGTGCGGATGAGGTTTAATCTGGCCCGGGCCCGCCACCCTATCCGACCGCCGGGAAGGTGATTGAGGTCGGCGGTCGGGAATGGGGCAGGTTGAAAGGTTTGATTAAATTTAGCATTGTTTATGTGGATCGAACGGTGCGAAGGGGATGGGAGATGGGCGCAATAACAGTTTCGTGGTCAGGGATGGGTAGTTTTTAGCACGTTTTCATTAACTCGCACCGTGAGGACAACTGTGCGCCTGAATGTATGCAATCGGTGTGCTCGCCTCGGTGGCGGTGTGATTTTTAAGCGTTTTTGATAGAATTTTTCCCGTTTTGTGTAAGTAATAGATTATTATCGAAAACCCCAGAGCACTTCCTCGCCGATTTGGCACGATGATAAATGATGTGTCCTCCGCTAGACGAAGTCGTGACCGCAGAATATGATCGTCTTGTGTGGAAGCGTTTTGAGCAGCGGGAACCTTCATCATTAATCATTGCCAAATTTCGTGTTCCACACGATTCCGCTCACTAATCGTCGTTTCATTTCTTTCATCCTTCCCTTCGCAGAAGCGCGCGTTCCCCGCGCATCACTTACACCGGAACAGGACGATCCCGGCGTGGATCGGGCGACACGATCCGGTTCGGTGCCGCCTGCCGGCAGCCCGACCGAGGACCGGCTCAAGCTGCCCGCCGAGCCGGCCCACGTGGCGAACGGCCACGGGCCGCTGTCCGCCCTGCAGAACAACAAACAGCGCCGATCCCGGACGAACTTCACGCTCGAGCAGCTGAACGAGCTGGAGCGGCTGTTCGAGGAAACGCACTATCCGGACGCGTTCATGCGGGAGGAACTGAGCCAGCGGCTGGGGCTGAGCGAGGCGAGGGTGCAGGTAAGCCGTTTTATTGGTTTTGCGTGCATAAACATTCACTCACACGGTGCCCAAGTTGCCGGATCACTTAGGCAAATTGAAAGGATTTTTTCCCCCCTGTCGGTGTGATTGGCTTTATTGTTGCGAAGTGGTTTGGAGGGATCGGATTTTTTGGCAGAATCCTTTCTGGAGAGGGTAGTAAAATTATTTGAATTATAGAATTTAGTGAGGAAGGAAACGATCATCCTTTTTTACGCTTTTGCTCCTGAGTCATTTTCTTGAGATTAATATTGTGATTTTATAGATAAGGATCCCCAACGAGCAGGGTATCGATTTTTGATATCGATAGTGGCAGATATAGAAATTGCCTTAAAAACGAACTAAAAACAAAACTTTTTTTTCAATGTACCTAAAGCGAATTAGCTTGAATATTTATCATGCCCAAAGGACTTTCGAACGTTTTCTGCACTTTCCAGCGGGAAATGTTCCTCGAAACATCGTATGAAGTTTGTTATAAATCGTTGATAACTTAAAGGTGCAGCGCTGGTTGCATACTTTCCGGCGCAATTGAGCTTAAACAGCCCTCACTATGAAATTTGCATGGCTATTCTATTCTTTGTTATGATTTAGTACAGTGTTTTTCCATTTTCACTTTTTAGTCATTCCGTTTAGCTTGAACTCAAAGTTCAACTCATTTCAAATCGCACAACAGCAACGCTTCCATCACCATGACAACGGCGTAACCGCATAAGCATTGCCGGGCGTCTCCATTCGACTGTCACACCACCTGGAACCTTTGGCGGCCCTTATGTTTTTATTTACCCTGCTCGACCGTTAACCCCGGGGCCAGCCGATGCTAATGGTCAATCGATGAAGATATATCGGCAGCTCGTACGCGGCCCGCCCGCAACTCACTTCCACCAGCCAGCAGAGCGTGCGTGCGAAAAGTGGCATTTAATTAAATTAATTTGCTCACCATTAGCAGGCGAATTTGTTCGATTGCGTAATTCGGACATTAATTTTCCACTAATTGATTGGATTTTCTTTATTCCATTTCTTGGCTGGACGGCGCTTTCGGGCTTAAAAACTCGAGCGAGGTTGCTATTTATGTTGGTGTTGTGTGACGGAGACTGTGTTGATCTGCCACTCGACATCACGCACACACACACACCGCCTAATGGGGTTTCCATTACCGTCCATAATCGATTGTCCGTTGGCAAACGGTAGAGCCAAGTATGTCAAGTCATGCCCGAAGACGGGTTGGGGAATATGTTTCCGAAAGACGTCTCAACTCAACGGAAAGCAAAGCGAAACAATCCACAGCAGATCCACTCCCTCGCAAACGTGAGCAGCTGAACGAGCTGGAGCGGCTGTTCGAGGAAACGCACTATCCGGACGCGTTCATGCGGGAGGAACTGAGCCAGCGGTTGGGGCTGAGCGAGGCGAGGGTGCAGGTAAGCCGTTTTATTGGTTTGCGTGCATAAACATTCACTCACACGGTGCCCAAGTTGCCGAATCACTTAGGCAAATTGAAAGGATTTTTTTCCCCCTGTCGGTGTGATTGGCTTTATTGTTGCGAAGTGGTTTGGAGGGATCGTTTTTTTTTTTGTTGGCATAATCCTTTCTGGAGAGGGTAGTAAAATTATTTGAATTATAGAATTTAGCGAGGAAGGAAACGATCATCCTTTTTTACGCTTTTGGTCCTCCTTTTCTTGAGATTAATATTGTGATTTTATAGATAAGGATCCCCAACGAGCAGGGTATCGATTTTTGATATCGATAGTGGCACCGTGAGCCAACATTGTTTTGTACCATTTCCCCTTTGGAAAGGCGGGAAAAGGATATCGAAAAGAAACGAAAAGAAGCGACCCTCTCACCATCCGAGTCGGTGGAAAGTTGTGGAAGTTGTTTGGCGCAATCAGCAAACACTAGCTATATACCGTCCTGCCATCATTCATAATCATAAACGCTTTAGTTGCAGTTTTGTTGCAGCCATCGGACTAATTTATGTGTGTTTGTTCATTCGTATTTTTCTCTCTATTTCCCTCGGAAGGTCTGGTTCCAGAACAGGAGGGCAAAGTGTCGGAAGCATGAAAATCAAATGCACAAAGGTGAGTACATAATTCTAAATTTGTAAAAATGTCCTTGTGAAAACTGAGTCAGTAAAATGGAATTGGAAACAAATCGACAAAAATTCAAAACAATAACTGTGCAATAACTTTCTTACTCTATCAAAACCTAGTCGATCCAGCAAACTTCATCCCGGTCAGAATAGGTACGCTAATAAACATTTCATCTGGTTATGAATTTACCTCCAACAGCTCATGATCAGGAAGTGATTTCGTCTAAATTTGAACAAAGGATTGCACCTCTTTATATTACAAAAAAAAACTGAACAAAGTCCTCAGTAAGCTAACATAAAGTCATAGCAACCATTGAAGAAACATATCGCTAACACTCGAAGCGAATGGCGCCATCTGTTGATGAGTAATGCAACTAAAAACATTTCAGATGTATAATAACTACAAAACTATGTTAAGTAAACCTTCCTTGTCACGGATTGAAGTGTCTATTGAAGGCTTTAGGGGAAATAAACGATCATATTTTGATCCCATTTTATCGCTCCATAAGACAGTCCTTGAGCCTTATGAGCGAGCCGTATTTTAATCATAACCACCATAACCTCACACTCTACCCCACTCGAAACACAAAATGGCGGACCACGTCCCACACGGCCCGCTGCTCAAAATCCCCTGTTCGAATTTGCGAACATTAACTTCTAATTGGCCATTTATCGAAACACGTCCCGGACCGACACACACACGCACACGCACACACAGATGCGACCTTATAAATTATGCATCCCGATGCGACCCGATTGCAAATTTGCACCCACCCAGCCCCGGCTGAAATTTCCGCCGCAACAAGGCATGATTTTAATTTTCCGCTCGGAAACTTCCGATTGGAAATTTATCACGCCACCGTACGCAAATCATTCCACCGTATGCCTTTTCCGAGTGTGTGTGTGTGTGTGTGTGTGTGTGTTGAAAGCGGGCGTGCGTGTTTTTTTTTCTCGTCTTCTTATGATTGGTGTTTAAATTTATTGAATAGAAGAAATATTTACCCCACCATCCGTTTTGGTGGTGGTTTGGCCGTAGGAGAAGCGAATCGAGCCGAATTTCATCAAATAATTTATACTGATTTATGTTTATGTCCCCCTTCGGCCTCGGCGACTGTTGCGTGCGAGATCGTTATGAGGGCGATCGGTCCGGCAGGCTTAGAAATTGTTTCAACACACACATTTTATGGCACTTTTTTGCCTCCATCTTTCGAGTCTTGATTCGAGATGACTCGAGCACATCATTCAATTGACCTCCGGCCCCCTGCGAAAGCGAGAAGGAAAACCCACTTCTAACCCTTCCACGAGTCATCGAGCCTGCGCATATGTTGCATGCCGATGGTACGGGCACGTGCCGTCTCCTTCGCAGGATCCCAACACACAACACAGCCGGCGTTCCCGTTCTAACCCCAAGTGCAATACCGAACGGTGGCCTCGTCATTATTTATGCGCCCCGAGACTGTCATCAATTTGGCTTCTAATTTAATTCGGTGCGCTTATGAAAAATGGCATTGAATTTGCATTTGCACACGTCCGTCTCGCAGTCGGCCACAACGACGGACGATCGCGTTTTGTGGCGGAACGGCAACAAACCGCCAGCCGGCATACGGTGTGCCTTTTTTTACGGGTACGTTTTGTTTAATTAAATTATGCGAAATTAATCAAATTATCATCCTACACCCCGGGTCGTGGCGCAATCGCTGCAGAAAGTGTAAAACGCTTACTACACGCACACTGCCTCACGACGATTGGCGCGATGGCAGATGAGGCAGACGCGGTGGAAACTCGCCCGGTTGCTCAAGTCAATTAATGTTATTGAATTCGTCGCTTCAATCACAGCATAAACACTCAATTATCGGATAAACATGGCTTTTATCGTGGCACCCTCCGCCGTGGCCACGGAACCACCGGAGAAACAAACAAACCGAGGGAACCCCTTTCTAAGCCGGAGTGTATAAGAGAAAGAGAGACAGGGAGAGAGAGGTGAACCGTTTAACCCTCTGATTTGTATCCGATTTCGTCTAACCTTGCGCAACTCCTTAGGGGACGGGCCGCGATACAATCGAAACAAATCGCCCGAAAACTTTGCGACAATTTCTTCCCCGGAACGCGCCGGTCCGGGTGGCCGGTGTGGAAAACCGCACCGCAGCGCGTCCGACAAGGACACTCACGTTGATTTACTTCTGCCGACAGG
>KZ071629.1:198216-212700 GCA_002091845.1 Anopheles cracens | reverse complement strand
AAGAGTGAGATGGTGGCGCTGTAATTTATTGCTCTGGGAATAAGTGTCCTGGGAATGGCCGGAGGGTTGGATGGATATCATCCCTCTTCGGGGATTGTGCTTTTGTACGGTTTTCTTAAAGAAATCGTTGGACAGATTGGAAAGCGGGTTTCCCTTAACGTGACGGGACGCACATGAAAGCATGTGTTTGCAGTTGTTTAAGCATTTTTTTAAATTGTTCATCCCTTGAACAGCTTAGGATTCGATTAATCCTTTCCATAGTGTGATGTGAACAGAGGCAAATCTAGCTTCTTTTTCTAGAAAATATTCATTATACTGTGTTATAAATCGCAAAAAGTGCTTTATGTAGTGTAGATTGCATACTTTTTGGCGCAAATGCGCTTGAATTATGTACTCTTTACAGCACATTATAACGAATTATTAGCTAAGTCTTAACGAAGCTTTGAGCGTGAGGTTTTTAAACACAATTTGCATACTTTCAGGAGTATTACTTCCAAACATGATTCAATCGATGAGATTTATCTTTTATAATCATTGTGGCAAAAATCAGGCAAATTTAATGAATAGGTTAGTAGGAATAAAAACAGTTTAGAAGAAATCTTTTCCATCGTTAATCTAGGCCACACAGTTTCCAACCTTTTTGCCAACTTAAAAGTGCATGCAAAAACCGAAAACGTGATCCGGTGCCCCCGGAACGAATCAAACGAGTCCGGAAAAAGGACATTCCATCGCAGGGGCACATGTGTTTAGATTGTACCCGTAATCAAACAACGTCACCGGTCACGTTCGTCGCATCCGGTAGGCGCAATGCCTTCATCGAATCGACCAACTCACACACACGCCAAAGAGTCTGCTTCCCTGCTACAAATTAGACGTTGAATTTCACGGAGAAAAAAACAGTCGCACATACAGTCACACAGCCGGCTGTTTGCACAGCCAAATTGGCAGACAAACAGCGTGTAAACAGCCGTGTCCCGGTGGCGGAAAATAATACATGCAAATTTAAATTATGCACCCGGGCCCGGTTGGCTTCCGGGTTCGGTGCGGTGATGCGGTGAGCGGCGCAAAAGCTCGTGCACCATGTTTGGGTTGACAAATTACAGCAGCAGCAGCAGCACGTTCAAAGCGTTGCGAGTGGAATTTACTCGACTCGACAAAACCACCAATTTCGAACGAAACGGGTGGCGTTCTTTCACGTTGCACGCTGGATGTAAACACGTCGGCGTTCGTCGTCCTGCCTGGGAAATGTTGCAACCGAATCCGTCAACACAGCGTAAATTCATCGCCTACTGAGTGGCTGGTGTTCGCCAACCGGGAAGCGACTGTTTCTAAGCAAACACAGCCCGGCTGACGTGATGTGCATCTGCAATCTTGCCTCTTGTTCGTGTGACTTCATCTCCCGCCGGCAGGAAAAGGATGCCGTCGCCTCCCTCGATGGTTTAAGTTTCAAAAACTCTGACCACGCTCCGCACGCTGCTGCTTTCCCTTTGCCCTCGCCGGTTAAAAACCCGGTGCCGAGTCGGCAATAAATACAACACGAAATGATAATTTAATAAACTGTCTGACGACCGAACGTTTTTTTTCTTCTTCCTCTTTTTACTCCGTTTTCCTTCCGCTGCCAAACACCCCGACTCCGTCCGGGAGTCCTTTTTTCCCCCTCGGTAGCGGTGGTGGAACTGTTGCGTATTGGCGTTTTCACGGCCCCGGCACCATCACAGACGTAGTCTCGGATTTATGGGATTACATCAAATGTAATCACATAATTGAATTAGCTCCTATCTGGTGCGCTTCGCCCGCTTCCCGTTGCCCGTGCGGCGGATTCCGCCAAATCAAGTGGAAAGATAAAGTTAAGGGCGAGAAATGATCGTAAGAGCCGGGGAAAACGCGGAGCGCAAGCGATGAGAGGCGTCGTGCAGTCCGATCTCCCTATGAGGGCGCGCTGGGAGTAGCGTCTTGCTTACACATTCTTAAAGTATGGGTGATGTTTTCCGTTTTTTGTTTACTTTGTTGCAAAAACGGAGTGCTCGGAACGCATAATAATTGCATTTATGATTCATAACGGTGGGTTTGCTCACGATGAGGGCAGAATCATATTTACAGAATGTATCTTTTAAGGTAATTTGAACTTATTGAAGGTGATTTAAATCTGTTTCAAAGGTTCTACTGGATTTCATTATTAATAACTGCTCGAAATTCTTTATGGAAAAGGTATAAAAAACGTATTTCTATATGGAGCAAACGTGATACAGCGCAAAAGTTTGCAACGTACCATGAAAACGCTTAAGTATCGCTTAACTGACCTAATAGGTTTATATAGTTTAAGGTTGACTGAGCATTATTAGGGACTAGCGAACCTAACGGACTATGTTTTGAGCTATTCGTGAGTTGCAGCGATTATTTCCTAAAACTAATAGTTTTTTTTACAGTTTTTATAATTTTTTAAAAGAAGAGGATTGTGAGTGTACTAACTGAGTTTTGTGTAGTTTTGACTGAACTCATGATTTTTTGTTTGATTACGAATTTTCTTCGAACTTTATAAGAATGATAAAGGTGCAAAACAAGCTCTCTCCACCAGCACCGGCTGAGTCACATCCTCCCGACGTAACTGACGAACGAAACGGCCGTCCAGTGGTCGTCGAAACGACCGGAAGTCGAATTTAGTTGGCTATCATTCAAAACTAGCCTCTCATAAATCTTGACCCGCTCCAGCGCCCGGAAGCTGGCAGTGTTTGCTTTTTCTTCTCGCGCTAAACTAGCTGTAGTTTTTTCTTCTGTAACGCCCTGCTTCGTCTTTCCTTTTTCTCCTACACAGGTATCATTCTCTCGAGTCACAGCCCCCCGGTCACGACCCCACTCGAGCCCTGCCGTGTCGCGCCCTACGTCAACGTTCCGTCCCTGCGCGCCGGAGCGGTCGTCAATGGCGTCCCGCCGGGTGGAGCCGGCCTGCCACCCTCCTCCACCTTGCCACCCTCGTCCGGCGCGTCCGGTGCAGCTGCGGCGGCGGCGGCGGCGGCAGCAGCGGCAGCCGCTGCCGCTGCCAACCATCCCTTCTCCGGTGCCGCCTTCTCTGCCTTCGACTCTGCGTTCATCTCGGCCGCGGCCCATCAGGTACGACAATACCATGTTCACTCGCCAAGTCGCTCTTTCTAAGCGTGTGTATGATCTCCAACGTTTCCCCAACCCAACAGTACGCGGCGGCGCTCAGTTCCGGTTCCGTGCCGGCGAGCCTTTTCTCGCTATCCCAGTACAGGCCGGGACTGGCGGCGGCAGCTGCCGTTGCCACACTACCCGGGTTTACCGTGGCGCACGACAAAAACTCCAGCATCGTCGATCTCCGGCTGAAGGCGGAAAAGCACAAGGAGAATCAGAAGAAAATTGTAAATAATGTGTCGACGTAATGTGGGCTGCGGAAGCGGACCCTTCGCCGGAGAAGGCAGAACATCCCTGGTCGATGGATCTTAGTCATCCTTGTTTCCCTTCTGCCTGCGCCACGTTCAGACGGCGGGCGTCCCCGTGGAGACTCCATAGTGACCACTGTTAAACACCAGCATCCTACAGCGGTCTACAACCACAGTCGCATATTGCAACAGACAGCTCCAAATCGATGCCACCGGCGCTGGTGGAGTCTACCGAATGCCGAAGCTCCAATCGTTTGACCGCCCGTGGAGTTTTAAGCACCACCGCGCGCTTCCAGCGGCCCTTCCCGACACTCGATTTATGGTCGTTTGCAATGAAATTGTAATTTTGCAGGCAGCGCTTACGCATCCCATCACCCCATTCCGTTTGCGTGCGTGCCTGCGATTTCCGCCTGGTCGCACATCGGTACGGTATAAAATTGAGATTAATAAATAATTAAATTCGAATGAATTATGGTCAGCGAGCGCACGGAGTGGCTTTGCCACCAGTTGTTGGGAGTTGAGAAATTGTGTACAACAATAAATTTACGCCAGTAGAAAATTGATTTTAGTTCACTCGTTAATTGTTAATGTTCATTCCGATTGCTTTCATTTATTTATAATTTTAGAAATTAGTTTCAAAAATTTGGCTATCATTCAAAACTAGCCTCTCATAAATCTTGACCCGCTCCAGCGCCCGGAAGCTGGCAGTGTTTGCTTTTTCTTCTCGCGCTAAACTAGCTGTAGTTTTTTCTTCTGTAACGCCCTGCTTCGTCTTTCCTTTTTCTCCTACACAGGTATCATTCTCTCGAGTCACAGCCCCCCGGTCACGACCCCACTCGAGCCCTGCCGTGTCGCGCCCTACGTCAACGTTCCGTCCCTGCGCGCCGGAGCGGTCGTCAATGGCGTCCCGCCGGGTGGAGCCGGCCTGCCACCCTCCTCCACCTTGCCACCCTCGTCCGGCGCGTCCGGTGCAGCTGCGGCGGCGGCGGCGGCGGCAGCAGCGGCAGCCGCTGCCGCTGCCAACCATCCCTTCTCCGGTGCCGCCTTCTCTGCCTTCGACTCTGCGTTCATCTCGGCCGCGGCCCATCAGGTACGACAATACCATGTTCACTCGCCAAGTCGCTCTTTCTAAGCGTGTGTATGATCTCCAACGTTTCCCCAACCCAACAGTACGCGGCGGCGCTCAGTTCCGGTTCCGTGCCGGCGAGCCTTTTCTCGCTATCCCAGTACAGGCCGGGACTGGCGGCGGCAGCTGCCGTTGCCACACTACCCGGGTTTACCGTGGCGCACGACAAAAACTCCAGCATCGTCGATCTCCGGCTGAAGGCGGAAAAGCACAAGGAGAATCAGAAGAAAATTGTAAATAATGTGTCGACGTAATGTGGGCTGCGGAAGCGGACCCTTCGCCGGAGAAGGCAGAACATCCCTGGTCGATGGATCTTAGTCATCCTTGTTTCCCTTCTGCCTGCGCCAGACGGCGGGCGTCCCCGTGGAGACTCCATAGTGACCACTGTTAAACACCAGCATCCTACAGCGGTCTACAACCACAGTCGCATATTGCAACAGACAGCTCCAAATCGATGCCACCGGCGCTGGTGGAGTCTACCGAATGCCGAAGCTCCAATCGTTTGACCGCCCGTGGAGTTTTAAGCACCACCGCGCGCTTCCAGCGGCCCTTCCCGACACTCGATTTATGGTCGTTTGCAATGAAATTGTAATTTTGCAGGCAGCGCTTACGCATCCCATCACCCCATTCCGTTTGCGTGCGTGCCTGCGATTTCCGCCTGGTCGCACATCGGTACGGTATAAAATTGAGATTAATAAATAATTAAATTCGAATGAATTATGGTCAGCGAGCGCACGGAGTGGCTTTGCCACCAGTTGTTGGGAGTTGAGAAATTGTGTACAACAATAAATTTACGCCAGTAGAAAATTGATTTTAGTTCACTCGTTAATTGTTAATGTTCATTCCGATTGCTTTCATTTATTTATAATTTTAGAAATTAGTTTCAAAAACAGTTTCTTAACATTTTTTCTCTCTTTTTTTCATTTTTTTAATTAAAATGTTAACATCTCGCTATGATAATATCACTAAAAATATTACTCGAGTGACAGTTACAATTCATTCGAGATTACCCAAAAATAACTTCGTCCGTCTTCTACGTCATCAGATTAAGCTTAACTACTTAATGATTAAATACTCTACCTCATCATCCAATGGCAATTATACTTCTTGTTGATAGTTTTCATAGAGCATATTCTCAACAACTCGTCATACTGTAATAATCGTTTGAGGTCTATAGACCTAAAAAATAGACTTAAAAAATAAATAATTTTCTTTCATTTCTCAATTAACTGCACTGGAATCTATTTTACGAAAAATGAACTTGAAAATCGCTCATACGCTACGTAACGGTTTAAATTCAAATATCAACCCCTAAAAAGGACCAACAAAATTTCCTTCCGTTTGGCAGCACTGCTTCTCCTTCTCCTCTCACGCACACATTCGCACAGCTGTCAGTGTCCTCCTTTCGGACAGGATTCGTAAACAGCTGTGCAGTAACGCCTGTAACGCATCGCCTTGATCGCGCGTTGTGTGTACTTCGAGGCTGGGAGAAGAAAGAATACGGCGACGACGGCGTTGGAGCGAGTGAAAAGGTACGATACACTGACACTGCAAGTCAGAAAAGAAGGGAAACATAAACATGCTTCGACTGTTTCGGTATCGCGAGGGGTGAGAAAGGGAAAATAACGCTCAAAACAGAACGAAAGCATCCGTAGTAAACATTTGGTGAATTAAAGGTTCAAAACGCTGGCTAAAATGAAAGTTTAAAGCGTGTTCGCTTCCGCCAACTTCTGCCAGCGCCCGGGTGTGTGTGTGTGTGGGTGTGTACACATCGTTACAAAATCGATACGAGCATATCCTTCCGCACACAATGAAGTGTCGGGTTTCGTCGCGCCGATCCTAGCAACACGCGTGCGATTAATTCCCCGTTCCCCGTTTTTGGGTGTGTACAGTTGGTGAAATGTAGCGAATGGTAAATTGTCTGTTGCATTCAAGCTCTCTCTCTCTCCAGGTGTAATGGATTTTCTTTCGACCGTGGCCAACATCTTCGATGGCGACTGCACGGTTGCCATCGGTGCCCGAAATGGCTGCGAGCTGGAGCGCCAGCAGTTCGTGCTGTCTGAGTAAGTGTCCTTTTTCGTATTCCCCCGACATATGGACCGGGGCGTTTCTTTGTTGTGGAATCTAATCCTTTGTGTTGCGCGGTCTTTGCACAGGTTCATTGGTGAAATTGGAATGTGGCTTGACGAGAAGCTTAATGATGTGCTGTCTGAGTAAGTGTCCTTTTTCGTATTCCCCCGACATATGGACCGGGGCGTTTCTTTGTTGTGGAATCTAATCCTTTCTGTTGCGCGGTCTTTGCACAGGTTCATTGGTGAAATTGGAATGTGGCTTGACGAGAAGCTTAATGATCACGCGTTCGATCCACACGCACCGAGCGAGCCCGTGGAAGGACGACTCGGTCCCCGGAGGACGGTGTTCGATGTGACGGATGATGGGGCAATACTTATTTCGAAGGATAAATTGACCCTCCAGTCGCAGAATGCTTTCTCCACGGTGAAGGCAAACTGTTGCGTGTACAGTGGCCGGTGGATGTATGAGGTGAAGCTTGTAGCATGTTCTTTTCATGTTCAGAAAGTAATAACTCACCCGAATTGTACTTCCAACGCAGGTCCAGCTACGCTCGAAAGGGGTCATGCAGATCGGTTGGTGTTCCGCACACTGCAAGTTCACGCAAGACACGGGCGTTGGAGACACCCGGTACAGCTACGGTTTGGATGGCAGCAAACAGCGAATCTGGCACGTTTACACCCAGAAGTATGGTCCGTTCTGGCGCTCGGGCGATATCTTCGGCGTGTGCGTCGATATGGACGCAGGACGTATCGAGTACTACCGGAACGGTGCTCCCCTCGGGGAAGCCTTCAAGGACATCGAGCGTGGACCGGGGCTAGCGCTCTATCCGGCAGTTTCGCTCGCCTTCAACGATAGCTTGACGGCAAACTTTGGCGGTTCTCCCTTCAAGCACCCGGTCGAACGGTACAGACCGCTCCAGGAGGCACCGGACGTAGCACTCTACCAGGCCGATTGTCTGCTGAAGTATCTGGTCAACCTTTCCGGTGCCATTTCGCAGCACACGAGAGTAGCCAGCGGCAACCTGAAAACAGCACCCGGCGGAACATCGCCCGTATCGCCCGAAACGATGTACATGCTGTTGGCCTCCTGTCTCATCGAGCGGATCGCTCCACTGCTCGGCAATTCGTACGTGGTCGAGGACAAGGTGTTCAGCTACATCCGCGGGTTGTGTGTGCTGCGCAGCAACAGTGGCGGTAAAAACGAGGCTCCAACACAGCCGGGCGCACCGGAAAGCACGCTCGGTACGCTTCTCACACTGCTCTGGACGTACCTGGAGCTGGAGGAGATGAAACTGTTCCTGAAGAAATTGCTCAACTATCTCGCCAACACGTACAAGGAAACGCCCGTCGATCTGGAGTACGAAAAGCAGCGCAAAACGATCGTCATCCTCACGTGCGTCTGCAACCATCCGGCGACGCGCAAGTATCTGCTCGAGTACAAGTTTTTCAAGAAGAACTTAAGCCACCGGACGAGTCGACGCTGGAACAGTTGCTGCCGGACGATCACATCTGGACCGAGGGGCTCGGTGGCTCGAAGGGCACGTATCTGGCGGCCTGCGAGCGGCTGAAAGCGCACACCTCGGTGCTGTACACACTGCAGAAGAATCTTATCCACATCCTGATGAACAATGGCGATGGCAACGAGACGAGCTCGCCGAGCAGCAGGAGAATATTTGTGGCCAAGGTGCGGAAGTTTGTGATGGAAAACAACGTCGAGATTCGGGTGAGTTTTCAACGGGTGAGATCTAGCCAAAGACGGCTTCTACAGTTGCTTCCGCTTTCTTTAGGGTCTATATACCTCGACGACTCAACCGGCGATAGGTTTATCGTTTCTCTGCACCCTGCTGGATGTGGCCAAAACGCTGTGGGAGGAAGAGTGCGAACGTGGAGGCGAAGAGGATGGGAATCCCGCCGTTCCCCCAACGATCGATTGCCAGTTCTTCTACGACGGAACGTTCAAGTATTCCAACCTCGATCGTATCGGAGGCGTCCTGTCCTACCTGCGCAAGCACTTCCGAGCGCAGCTGGTCGACAGGCTCGGTGCGGATCACCCGAGCGTTACTTCGGTGGATCAACCGAGCGATTTGCGAAGTGAAATTGGTATGTTTAACACGTAATAGCAGTATACTGTTCGGTTATGGAATGTAGTTGAACGAAAATCGCAAAACATTTGATCTACAACCATGGTCACGTTTGCGTTGAGCCTTCGCAATGTCACTATGGAACAGCAAAACACCTTCTCAATTGGACTTGGCTAAATTTCTTAAACCCACCCACCCCCTCTTATAGCCGCGTTCAATGTGTTTCTCGATTCGGCCATGTTTCTCGTCTCCGGAGGTCCCAACACTGCCTACTCGTTAGTTTCCCGCGCTGCCAACAGTGTCCCCGATCGGCACCAGCAACCGACGCCGCACAATCTCACCGTCGGGGTGGACGATGGTTCCGGGACGATCGCACCGGGGCAACCATCGCCCAAGTGTACGGGGAGCGCAATCGGTTGCGGTCCGCTCGACCCTCACCGGGCTGTCTGTGAGCTGCTCGATTGCTGTGTGGTTTTCTATAATGCCGTAGCGCACAAGTATGTCGTGATGATTGCGGATCTGCGCGACAATATAACGCACCTGTCGGACATCCTGCTCGAGACGAAGAGCAACTGCGACGAGGTGATGCACAACCTGGAGGAGTTGAAGCGATGCACCATTTCCGGTGGCGGTGCGTCGAGCCAGGGTCAGCAATCGCACGAGGAGTTGCTGAACGAACTGGAGGCAAGGTTTGGGCAGCGGAAAAGCATATTTGCGGTAGGTTATGCAGGCATGGTGTTGAAGATCCTTCAGTTTAATAAACCGTTTCACTTATTCCTTAGAAACGCTCGATGGAACTGGCCCGGAAGCAAGCCTGGTATCGCTCGGTCGCCCTGGGAACACACCGCCGGAAGCTGCTCTGCTGGCTACTGGGCATCATCTTCGAAACGCTGCACACCTTCAGCACGGACGAGGTGCTGTTCGCGTTCCTGCCGGAGACGTACGTCAACGTAACGCCCATCCTGCTCGACACGGTGCTGGACTTCAGCTTCCACGACACGGCCCTCCAGCACGACCTGACCGCGGATGCGCCACTCATCCGCGCCGCTGCCAACTTTCTCGCCAAACATCTGGCCGACCCGCGCGTCATTCTTGCCTCCTGCAAGGACGCCCTGATCCAAGCGCTCGGGTCGCTCACGTGCCACGAGGCGGGCATTCGGGCGCTGGAAGAGGCGTCGCCGGAAAATCAGCAGGCGCTCGTTCGGGCCCTGCTGCGGCCCTACGAGAACCGTGCCTGGGGCCAGAGTAACTGGTTGCTGTTGCGCTTCTGGCTCGGCGACGGTTTCGCGTACCGGGAGTCTCGTCCACCGTGCGTGTGGCAGGCGGGAAAAGATCCGACGGCAACGCAGCGCTCGCTCGGACTGTACCGGAGCCGGGCGAAGAACGGATCGCACACGGGACTGCTGCATCTGATCGCACCGGCCTGTCCGTCGAAGCACTTCCAGCGGCTGATCAGTGACACGCTCTGCAAGGATGAGCCGTACTGTACGACGTTCCTGAACTCGGTGCTGTCGCAGCTGAACTGGGCGTTTTCGGAGTTTATTCACATACTGCAAGACGTAAGTTTGTGTTTGGCGAGTTTAACAGGAACACGAACAGATTTTGGTTGCTTTAGCAACTATTCCTTCCAAACATCACTAATCCATTTCCTAGAGGTACTCCTAGAAGCTGTTCTTTTATGATGCACATTGGGAACGTATAAGAAGCGTGATACTAACAGATACTCCCCTTTTCGCTCCTGTCCACTCCTTACGCTCCATGCAGATCCAAAACATATCGCAGCGCGACGAGCAGCTCGTGATTGAAACGAAGCAGCTGAAAATCTGCTCCATGTGCTTCGAGCTGACCGTGTCGCTGATGCGCGCGCTGGAAATGATCGTCACGATCACGCCGAGCCTGCTGCAGGACGGGACGCGCGCGAACAGCGAAATCATCCTCAGCCGCATCTGCCAGCTGGCGATACAGGTGCTGTCGCGCGTGACCGTACCGCCCGGGTGCTTCCAGCACGTGATGGACCTATGCCTGCCAGATCTGAGCAACGTGACGCACTTCGCGATCATCAGTGCCGCGATCGGGATGCTGCTGGCGCTGATGCGCCACGAGCTGAGCGGTAGCTCGACGGAGTGCATCACGAAGATACCACGCATCTCGAAATATCTGCTCACGGACACCAGCTTCCACATTGCCAGCCTGGAGTACGCGCTCGGTGAGGTGAAGACACCGATCACGAACAGCAACGGAGAGGCCCCGCGGGGCAACTTCGATCCGAAGATGCGGGCCCACATTGATCCGCTGACGAATGAGGTGCGCGTTCCGTCACCGTTCAGGACGGCCGGTGGTGGTGCGGTCGGTATGAAAGAAATCATTCCCGATCCACCGATCATCAAGTTCAACATGGCGGACTGTGAGTGTGAAGGGAATCGTTGTGGAGAGTGTTCACTAGATGGATGTTTTTTGGGTTACAGATCCTAGTCACGTGCTAGCGGAAGAGGTTGGACAGATTGTGAGGTTGATTGAGGCGTTGCAACTACGTCAGACGCTGCTCTCGGAGATAACCATCCTGTCGGAGGATTCACTGTGTCCGATTTGCTACGCCAAGTCTAACTCAGCAGCTTTTGACCCATGTCAGCATCAGTCTTGCGAGTAAGTATTGGGTTTCTCGTGATGCTTGGAACAGATTTAGTGACATTTACATACCCCTTCTGTGTTAACAGCCAACTTGCTTGGAAAACCTGTTTGTTATCGCCTCATCAACTTATTATTGTTATCTCCCACAGGACGTGCATCATGCAGCACTTGATGAACAGCAAGCAGTGTTTTTAGAAACGAAGCAGCTGAAAATCTGCTCCATGTGCTTCGAGCTGACCGTGTCGCTGATGCGCGCGCTGGAAATGATCGTCACGATCACGCCGAGCCTGCTGCAGGACGGGACGCGCGCGAACAGCGAAATCATCCTCAGCCGCATCTGCCAGCTGGCGATACAGGTGCTGTCGCGCGTGACCGTACCGCCCGGGTGCTTCCAGCACGTGATGGACCTATGCCTGCCAGATCTGAGCAACGTGACGCACTTCGCGATCATCAGTGCCGCGATCGGGATGCTGCTGGCGCTGATGCGCCACGAGCTGAGCGGTAGCTCGACGGAGTGCATCACGAAGATACCACGCATCTCGAAATATCTGCTCACGGACACCAGCTTCCACATTGCCAGCCTGGAGTACGCGCTCGGTGAGGTGAAGACACCGATCACGAACAGCAACGGAGAGGCCCCGCGGGGCAACTTCGATCCGAAGATGCGGGCCCACATTGATCCGCTGACGAATGAGGTGCGCGTTCCGTCACCGTTCAGGACGGCCGGTGGTGGTGCGGTCGGTATGAAAGAAATCATTCCCGATCCACCGATCATCAAGTTCAACATGGCGGACTGTGAGTGTGAAGGGAATCGTTGTGGAGAGTGTTCACTAGATGGATGTTTTTTGGGTTACAGATCCTAGTCACGTGCTAGCGGAAGAGGTTGGACAGATTGTGAGGTTGATTGAGGCGTTGCAACTACGTCAGACGCTGCTCTCGGAGATAACCATCCTGTCGGAGGATTCACTGTGTCCGATTTGCTACGCCAAGTCTAACTCAGCAGCTTTTGACCCATGTCAGCATCAGTCTTGCGAGTAAGTATTGGGTTTCTCGTGATGCTTGGAACAGATTTAGTGACATTTACATACCCCTTCTGTGTTAACAGCCAACTTGCTTGGAAAACCTGTTTGTTATCGCCTCATCAACTTATTATTGTTATCTCCCACAGGACGTGCATCATGCAGCACTTGATGAACAGCAAGCAGTGTTTTTACTGTAAAATTCTCATCACGCGCGTTACGCGACAGGATGGTGCAATCATTTATGAAGCCTGCAACACACCGCCAGCACCCCCCTCTCAAGCTGTTCCTGGCATGGGAGTGTCGCCGATAGTGCGGACATCAATCACACCTGCCATAACCACGCCGGAGCAAGAGGCTGAAGCTGGCCCACCGACGGAACACACACCGGAAGAGGCACAGCGGAACTTTGACGAGTTTGACGGTCGACCGCAACAAACCAGTGCGCCATGAAGAAGAGGGCGACCAACATCGGTACATTCCTATAGCCGTAGTTGTAAGAGCTTTTAAAGCAAAAATCGCACTGTCGATCATATCCGCCATATTCATCTCAAATATTCTAGTCAATCGAACGTGTCGTGGCTTGTTTTGTGCGCATGAAGCGTTTTTGTGAACGCGTGAGAGGCTTCAGCTTTAAGCACCTTGAAACTTGGATCTCAACTAGGATTATCATTCACGGATAGAGACGTGGAGAATCAACTAGCTAGCCAATTTGATTATGATTGTTCCTTTCCTTTCTCGAATATGTTTCGGTTTTCTCCAACCCAATGCCCTCTAGAACCATCTTACCTCAAATCTACCGTTTTTGCTCAGCTCTGATACGTACCCTCTTTAAGGCTAAATAAGGACACCGCACAATTATCCAATCGTCTCAGTCGTTTTTTACATACTAGAATCTAAAAAGCTTACATTGATGGATGGAACTGGAGGTTGCTTTCAATCACTCCGTTTTGCCTTATTCTCATTTCACGCAAAGAATGCGAAATCCGTAAGGCAAAATGGCTGCTTGAAAGCTACTAGGGGTCGTGCTTGCGTAAAAACACATTATCCACGCGTGTGGAAACTTTTACCTGTGGGTTCATTTATTCCCATTCGCAGTCATACAGTCACAATTGTCGTTTTGTAATGTGCGAAACAAAAGAAAAAACGAAACCCGGACGTTTTTCGGTGCTGCCGAACAGAAACGAATCGAAGGCTTTTGCACTCATTTACACAGGAAGGAAAATTTAATCTACATATAGCTTGCTTAGTTTTGTGTCACTCAACCCCCCAGATCCATGTTTTCAAACTTTTCTTGGTTATAAAAACCGGCCCGCACTTGCCGGCCGCCGAAAAAGCGTCCATTCAAATCCACCACCGCCTTGATCGCGCTCTCCATCCGCTTGAACTCGACGAAAATGCGCACCGCTTCTTCGGGAACGACGTCCGGCACCTCGTGAATGACCACCGTCACCACATCGCCGTACTTGGTGTTGCACTCGTCCTTCACTTCCGGTTCCAGCTCGTCGTCAACGTCGCCCGGACCGACCATGTTTCTCAGCAGCACCACCTTGCTGGGCGATTTCATAATCTCCGTGATGGACGGTTCGGCTGCACCCGTCTGGCCGGCACTCGGCGGAGAGGTGACCGTCTCGGAACCACCGGAACCACTGGCGGATCCGCCGGAAGCACCGGTGCTGGCGGGAATGTCCTTCTCGTGCACAATCCGACCGCCCCGTTTGGACGTTTTCTCTACTTGCAGAGCGACCGCCATACCTTGCTCCTGTTTGCCGAGACCCTGCCCGTCCTTGAAACCGTACTTGGCCATAATTTTAGCCGCCACCGAACTGCCACCGTACGCGGCGAGTTGCGATACTCTGCAAAACATGAATCGAACGCATTTGTCAGCAGACAGTTCAAACCTCGACTCTAGATGCATCTTGAAGACCACCCCCCAGATACGTACTTGGATCCCCCTTCTGATGGACCACCACCACTACCCCCACTGGACTCCTGCAGCGATGGAGGCGGTGCAATGGCCGCCCCCGACGGTCTGCTTTGACCGGGACGGAACTCTTCCTCGTCATCCGACGTGGGTCGTCCCGCAAAGCCACTGAACTTTTTCGCCCCAGACGGACCGTCCTCATCCGCTTGACCACCGTGACTGGATCCGGCACCCGC
>KZ071629.1:154082-181869 GCA_002091845.1 Anopheles cracens | reverse complement strand
ATTATTTGGTTTTAAAGTTCTTCTCACTTAGATTTCAAACTAGACTACGAATCACCACTACAGCTATTGTGTACATTCCTTCCAGCTTTTATTAGTGATTGTGTGGAAAATGTGTGGAAATATGTACTATTATGTAGGAAAGGATTACAAATGATATGACCCTGATGGGAATCTGGTACCAGTTCTGCCGAGCGAAGTCATGGAGACAACTATCCAAATATCTAAACCTTCAAACATACTCATTAAAACCTCATCATTCGTTGTTTTTTGTGCAACCGAATAGGCGTGGGAATTCGCAACTTCTGGTGGCTTGAAAGGCTCTAAAGCTCTAAAGCCCTCCAGCCCACTCGTTCCCAGCACGTAGCACGGAGTGTACGCGCGAATCACGTCAGAAAGTCCCTAAGTAACACCAATTAGCAGCCAAAGGTTCCCATCGGTGTCGAGCACGTTCCCGTGGTCGACCGGCACCGGCTGGAGTGGCCGGTTCGGGTTATGGTTGCGAAAACATCACACCGAACATCAAAATACGGTGCAGTCGGAGTGAGGCCAGCGGAGCAGCAATGAAAAGTGGCACCAACATCATCTCATTACCGCATCGCTATGGCAACCGCGAACGGAGGCGATGGTGGGTGCATAGTGTGCTGGTTCATTGTTTGTGGAACAGCTTCTAGCATCCGGAAAAACCATCGGTTGACATGTGACCTAGTGAGACCTAGTGGAGGCCTGCTACAGTGGTCTAGGATACAGGAAAGAAAACGAAAGCAATTATTTCTTGCTTGTGTTTTTAATATCTTTTGCTAACATTTATTCCTTGCAGCGTTCAAGTGTTGACAAAGCGGACTACACCTCCGACAGCATCATCCGCTAGGTGCTGTTGACATCCTGTTAGGAGCACGGTTGACGCTGCCACCTAAATAAACCCCTATGCACATGTCAACCGGTTCTTTTGTTCTACACTTCCGCTCTTGTGACGCTCTCCGAAAATCCGGGGCAGTGGCAATAGTAGCAGAAGAAGAAGAAGAAGAAGAAAGAGAGAGAAAAGATGGTCGCAATTATCAAATGATTTGCCCGGTGCAAAGCAAGGTTGAACCTGCCCCAACGTTCGGCTGGCCGTCTTTGATTTCCCCGGGTTCAGCGAACTAACGCAGGAAGTAGGAAATGTCCTAGCGACTGTCCGTTATGCCAACAGAAAAAAACACCGCTCCGGTGCTCTATTATTTTTCCGAAATGTCAACCGGTGGCAAACGTGTCGCGGGGTTGTGCATTAAGTGGAGTGTGGATGGGACAAGAAAACGCACCGATAAAGCATAATTATTGCACGATGCGAGAAGGTAGGGAAACAGTTGCACAACCAACGCTATCACCTAGCGACGATCAGCGCGTACTGCGATTGGGTACAGCGCAACCTTTTTCCAAATGGCACGTGGTCGACGCGGCAGGGAAAATCAACGTGATAAGATCACTGGAAGGACGGATGGGAAAAAACGGTATTATTAAAGTTTATTTAATTATGCTTTCGCTTTGAGGAGTGTGCAGGAGTTTCATCCTACATATAGTTATTGGGCTGTGTTTTGAACGATTGTTTTAGAATATTATAATATTTTTGTATTAAAGTAGTCTGGAATCTTATCCTTGAACTATTTATTTCTTTAATTTTTGAGTTAGGTATATTGTAATTAGTCTTTTCAAAATGCTTTTGCCCTTACAATGTCAATATTTTCATCTATTTCTCAATTCATGGATCCATTAGCAGGGCAATATTAAACCAAAACGACTCCATCATCTCTCCAGTACCGGATTTGCATCACACTCCCTGGAAAAAAAACGTACGTTTCCCATTTTCCGTGCTCTGATTGACAATTTAGATAGCATGCAACCACTCTCCCCCCCTCTCTTTCTCTCTCTCTCTCTCTCTTTACTCCAGACCCAGCAGAAGACAGAAAGAAAAAAAATCATATTACGCCGAAAACCAACCCTCACACTCGCGCACGGACACGCGCCCAGTGCGAGTGCGGAAAATGCCACCGAATAAAGGCGGAAAATTGATTGGATTTATTGCAAACGCTCGTTCCACCTTTCGTCGCTTGACTTTTCGCGACGGGGACAATTACTGGGATCGCGTTAATGCCGCGCCCGAGGGGGCGAGGTTAGAGTGGGCGAGTGCCGCACATTACTGGGACGGCTCGGCACATCCCGAAACGGACCGGAAGCGATGGTGCACATGTAAATATTGTTATTAAATTTAGATACGATCAATGAGGCCCGTAATTAAGCGTTTCGAGCAGCGGAAGCGAAAAGCGGGTGTTCCGGCGGGCCGCTCAGTTGCAAATGGTTGGGAAGGGTAGTCGAGACTTGAGAGGATCGCTGGATTTGAACCCGTTGCACTCTGTGCTAGCCTATCGATAGGAAGGCGATGAGTGAGGAAATGTTAGGAGTCATCTATTGATAGTTACCTAGTTCAAGATTTTCAGCAAAGAAAATTGAAGACCCGTCAAAATGGCCACTCGGTAATTACGCTGTTCAAAGGATTATTGGAAAGACACACTGAGTTTCATACATTATGCTAGCTTGGGTTGTCCAATGGTAGAAGAAAAGCATCCGTTTATTACAGATAATTCCACCAATTTCCCTCCCGCTCCAACATAATCAAATAGACAATCTCTTATCTTGCTCGTTTTTCAATCATCCCGGCTTGCGCCACGACAGCGAAACATTTCAAGAATGTATGCGTGCCCATGGTAACGCCATCGAATGGAAGAGAAGATGCGCTTTTTTTAAAACTGCGCCACAATTGTGCTCCGAGTCGTTTTTTGGCGGGATCTTTTGGCTTAATTATTGCATCGTATCGCGCACACTTCAGCGCACAGCGTTACCATGGAAACACACCCTTTTGCACATCCTCCAGGTGGTCGAACACCGGAGCATTATCCGCTTTTACGCGAGAGTTCGAGTTCCCCGCGGCGTCACACAATGGAGCTGCTCGCTGCTGATCTCTGTTTTCAAGTCTGTCTTTCACCTGAGCGAGGTGTTTGGTGTTTATGGGGCGATTGGCGAGTGTTAAAAGTCGCGAGAAATGTCAACATTTGTTTGGTGCTCTTCTTCTGGTGCCGTGATTTAAATCCGATTACAGCGAGCGCATGGGGGTGGTAATGGGTGAACAATGGGCCTGGTTATGAGCTGACGCGTTGCTCATCCCATTGCTAGGGGGTTGATTCTAATTATCCGCTAACCGACAATAGTGCAGCGGCGCACGGCCGGCGTTCTCCGGTTACCCACGGGGGTGGGTGGGTCTCCGGGTTGGGGTGTCGAAGCAAAAAAGGAAACATTTAAAAACGAAAATATGCTTCCCGTACCAGCAGCGTCCGCCATCGGCACAGTCACGGAAGGCTATGAAATTCGATCGCAAAAAAAAAAACATGCTTAAGAAGGAAACGAAACCAACCCCCGGTTCATTGCGGTCTTCTCGGATGGGAAAAAAGTGTTACCCCCTGCCGTGTGCACGGAAAACGCACGCGGAAGCTGCCACTTCCCCGGATCGCAGCGTGCAGCCGACACACCGGCCCGATAAACGTCATGTAAACAGACTAATTGATTGAAATTAGGTTCACGTGGCAGGATGCCGTGCATGCGGAAATCGGAGTCATCCTGTCGGCAAGCAGTGGCACCTCTTTCGTACACTTCCGGTGCGTTGCGCACGACTTGATTTCGACACTCCCTCCTCCTGGCTTCTCTGGTCACGTGGCGCTACTTAAGCGACGTTGTGTGTTTCGGCGCGGGCAGGTTCATTATTTTCGATGGATGCAACCGATTACCGGTGGCGGTGCCAAAAACGCGTAATCACAACCTGTCACACCGGGGACAATCGTCGCCGTAAAGCGAGAATGCGGTGCGACCAGCCTCGGACCCAAGGAGTGGCCTAGTGGTTCGTTCAACGCTTGATTGATATGATTGTGTGCGTCGCATTGAGAGGTGTAGGCGGACAGAATGGCAGCAATTTGGACTTGTTTTGATCACCATTTGAAATTGCTTTGCTATCGATGGGTTGCAAGATTTCCACATCGATTTAATGTTTATTTAATAGATATTACTTCATCCAAATTAGTGTTGCGCGGGATACCAACGCCATCAGGCCAATCGGGACTCACGGGATACGACTACGCAGAGCTCAACACAAAAAACGACTCCGCTTCATCCAACACCGAATTCGCCCTACGAACAAAAAAAAAACTGCGATCAAATCAGCACACCATAATCCGGATAATTAACCGACAATAGTGCAGCGGCGCACGGCCGGCGTTCTCCGGTTACCCACGGGGGTGGGTGGGTCTCCGGGTTGGGGTGTCGAAGCAAAAAAGGAAACATTTAAAAACGAAAATATGCTTCCCGTACCAGCAGCGTCCGCCATCGGCACAGTCACGGAAGGCTATGAAATTCGATCGCAAAAAAAAAATGCAAGGGAGAGATGCTGTTATTGAATTTCGAAAGCCATTTCGATTCGATCGAGCACCGTGTAATGTGTGTGCCCATTTCGTACATTGTTGTGTTGGCCCGCGTTTTGAAGGAGTGGTTTTAGTGTCTCTTTTATGTAAGTTTGCTGTTGTTTTTCTGCTACCGAAAGGACCTTTTCGCTTGCTGCGGTTCGATGCTAAGCTAAGCGCCGGTGACGCACGGAAGGAGATGTTATGCATGAAGGGGCCTTTATCGATGGTGAAGTAATGCGGGTCCATTGCAGACGGTGGAACATATTTTTAACTTTTGGTTGATAATCTCATTCGGCGGCTCTTATTACAGAAATGGTATCCTTTTTATGTTGAATTTAATTGAATCATTGCTATTTATATTGAGAAAAAAGGAAAATGTTTTCATTTCATTTCACTTTTTTGTATACAAATAGTGTCCTATGCATTGAACAAAGTTTTCGAATTCCTATTCTGTTTACTTTAATATAAAAAAATTAAAAAAATGATCAATTTCACTAAACAATAACCCTTACTAAACGGTAATATTTTAGTGTTTCTGGTATTATTTTATAAATTTTAATATTAACCAGAAACTGCAACGTTGTGTAATAAATATCATTAGGTATAATAAAATGAATAAAAATATAGAAAACATACATACAAGACATATCAAGATACTAAAAATAGCTGTTGTCGAACAAAACACAAACATGCATTGAACACTCATTGAAAGTAATTTAGTAAACATATAAAAACATAATAGAACAAGTAAGATAAATAAAAAAATGTTTTGCTATTAAAACAAGAAAAGATTGAAAAAAAAAGTCCAGTGTTTCCGGCCGGTGAATCGATTTTTCACTCACCGATCGGCGGACTTTTCCGCGTCGCTTTTCCGGTGTCTCCGCCGGCGAAAGGTGCATCGGAGGGGGCACAACAAGCCACCACAGCGTCGCGCTGGAGTTGATTTTTCCTGCCCACTTTCCGGCTTCCCTCATCAAAAGGCCGAAGGACCGGGATCCTTTTCAGCGCGAGATTAAGAGGCTTATTGTTGCAAGGGAGAGATGCTGTTATTGAATTTCGAAAGCCATTTCGATTCGATCGAGCACCGTGTAATGTGTGTGCCCATTTCGTACATTGTTGTGTTGGCCCGCGTTTTGAAGGAGTGGTTTTAGTGTCTCTTTTATGTAAGTTTGCTGTTGTTTTTCTGCTACCGAAAGGACCTTTTCGCTTGCTGCGGTTCGATGCTAAGCTAAGCGCCGGTGACGCACGGAAGGAGATGTTATGCATGAAGGGGCCTTTATCGATGGTGAAGTAATGCGGGTCCATTGCAGACGGTGGAACATATTTTTAACTTTTGGTTGATAATCTCATTCGGCGGCTCTTATTACAGAAATGGTATCCTTTTTATGTTGAATTTAATTGAATCATTGCTATTTATATTGAGAAAAAAGGAAAATGTTTTCATTTCATTTCACTTTTTTGTATACAAATAGTGTCCTATGCATTGAACAAAGTTTTCGAATTCCTATTCTGTTTACTTTAATATAAAAAAATTAAAAAAATGATCAATTTCACTAAACAATAACCCTTTCTAAACGGTAATATTTTAGTGTTTCTGGTATTATTTTATAAATTTTAATATTAACCAGAAACTGCAACGTTGTGTAATAAATATCATTAGGTATAATAAAATGAATAAAAATATAGAAAACATACATACAAGACATATCAAGATACTAAAAATAGCTGTTGTCGAACAAAACACAAACATGCATTGAACACTCATTGAAAGTAATTTAGTAAACATATAAAAACATAATAGAACAAGTAAGATAAATAAAAAAATGTTTTGCTATTAAAACAAGAAAAGATTGAAAAAAAAACTTTCAAAATTGAAATAAAAAAGAAGAAAGAGAAATAACTCCATCATTGTCTGAATGTGAGCAACATTTTCCTTCTGCTTTGAAAAGTACAATACACTCCCATTAGAGGCGTTTGATATGCCAAACATGCACATGAGTGAACACTTTTACCAAGAGGAGTAAAATGGATTTAAAATGGAAATTACAGAAACACATTCGTCGAATGAGTGGGAAGCGTGAGAGCGAACTGGATACAATGAGCAAACAAAAAAAACGACGGCATGCAAAACCATACGTCACAAATCCTCCGCGGGATACCAACGCCATCAGGCCAATCGGGACTCACGGGATACGACTACGCAGAGCTCAACACAAAAAACGACTCCGCTTCATCCAACACCGAATTCGCCCTACGAACAAAAAAAAAACTGCGACCAAATCAGCACACCATAATCCGGATAATTAACCGACAATAGTGCAGCGGCGCACGGCCGGCGTTCTCCGGTTACCCACGGGGGTGGGTGGGTCTCCGGGTTGGGGTGTCGAAGCAAAAAAGGAAACATTTAAAAACGAAAATATGCTTCCCGTACCAGCAGCGTCCGCCATCGGCACAGTCACGGAAGGCTATGAAATTCGATCGCAAAAAAAAAAACATGCTTAAGAAGGAAACGAAACCAACCCCCGGTTCATTGCGGTCTTCTCGGATGGGAAAAAAGTGTTACCCCCTGCCGTGTGCACGGAAAACGCACGCGGAAGCTGCCACTTCCCCGGATCGCAGCGTGCAGCCGACACACCGGCCCGATAAACGTCATGTAAACAGACTAATTGATTGAAATTAGGTTCACGTGGCAGGATGCCGTGCATGCGGAAATCGGAGTCATCCTGTCGGCAAGCAGTGGCACCTCTTTCGTACACTTCCGGTGCGTTGCGCACGACTTGATTTCGACACTCCCTCCTCCTGGCTTCTCTGGTCACGTGGCGCTACTTAAGCGACGTTGTGTGTTTCGGCGCGGGCAGGTTCATTATTTTCGATGGATGCAACCGATTACCGGTGGCGGTGCCAAAAACGCGTAATCACAACCTGTCACACCGGGGACAATCGTCGCCGTAAAGCGAGAATGCGGTGCGACCAGCCTCGGACCCAAGGAGTGGCCTAGTGGTTCGTTCAACGCTTGATTGATATGATTGTGTGCGTCGCATTGAGAGGTGTAGGCGGACAGAATGGCAGCAATTTGGACTTGTTTTGATCACCATTTGAAATTGCTTTGCTATCGATGGGTTGCAAGATTTCCACATCGATTTAATGTTTATTTAATAGATATTACTTCATCCAAATTAGTGTTGTGTCTTATGAATCTTTCGACGAGATTCAGATTCATGAATCTTTCATTTAGGATTCATTCAGATTCATTCATGAGTCTTTGGAGATTCATGAATCTCTAAAGATTCATGAATCTTATGAATCTCTAAAGATTCATGAATTTAATTAATCTCTAGTCATGAATGTCATGAATCTCTAAAGATTTATGAATCTATAGATTCATACGATTCATGAATCTCTAGAGAATCATGAATATTTGTTTCTATGATTCAGATTCATTCATTTAGCTCAAAGATTCATTCAGATTCATGAATCTGAATCTCTGTTACCCAACACTAATCCAAATCATTTGACTCTATCAATAAGTCTTAACATGATCTTAGGATGAAGATTACATGGAACACACAAAAATTCAAACACAATTTTAGATCTGCTGTGAAATAACAGCTAAGCTTGATGATGAGAAGGTTAAAATGTGATTTAGTTCTTTGAAGAATAGGAATGTTACTGCTCTTGAGGTAGAAAAGGATTAGTTTGAGTAACAAAAGATCCAAGGCTGCCTTTTTACGAGGCAGAGAGAGCCAAACAGTGACATAGACTTGATTTTACAAGCATGATCAAAAGAGGCTTCCGGATTGGGATGTTCTCCTGGTTCATTTGATTCGATTTCGACCCCGATAGGATTATCGTGACAACCGGCGGAATGTTGTGTTAATAAACTCTCAAACCTTTGGAGAAGTTTGTGCCAAAAACTTCATCTTGTGTGTGTTTAAAAATTGTTCTGCAAAAAGGAATCACGCTTTGACCGCACGTGCCCGATGCCAAAGAGAGGGTTGCTCGTACGGAAGAGTACAAAGGCAGTGATGATTTCGAAGAGTAATTGATTTAATCTCCGACGGCTGCCGATGGGGAAGGTCCACACCGAACGGCGTACGAGCGTCAAGTGGAAGCGTTCAGGTAATGAGATTAGCCTGGGGCGGTGTTCGATTTTTCTCAGCCCAACGCATCCTAACTGTGCCAGCGTAAAAATCTCAAACACTTCATGAAAGAAACAATCAATAGAGCAACGTTTTAAATAGCGATAAGGATCTTCCCTTCGCACGCACCTTCCATTCCCAAAACCCATTCGTAACTCATCGCAGAGCGTGATGAAATTTAATTGTTACCCAAACAGCTGCCTGGGGCCTCAAGCGGCAGTCGGGAAATCTGCGATAAGGATCACGAACGTGCACGATACGGCATAATTAGATTGAAAAGCGAATATTGCGCGTCCCGCCCTCCTCCCGGTCCAGCAAAGAAAAAAAAAAAAACAGTCCCTCCGTAACTCAATTTCGGACGCAAAGTTCGGACACATTTTCGGTACAGTTTGGCATTAAATTTTTTGTCTCTGGTTTATTTATAACTCTTGCGCAAAATTGTTATGTTTCTCTTCTCAGCCGACGATCCAGAGGACGATGCCGATGAGCCGGAGGAAGACGATGAGGCGGACGAGGTGGAACCGGACGAGGACGCGGAAGGTCCGTGCAGGCGGCTGGAGGACGAAGTGGAATTGTTGGTGCTCCCGGTGGCGCTACTGCCGGTCCCATTCGTCGAACCACCGGTATCTGTGCGGGAGAAATCAACCGGTTCTGTTGTTGATCATACTTTACTGCTCCTGTTTCTCTATGAAAAACACTACAAGCTTACTTTGGAAAATCTTTACATTTTACACTAGTACCCTGTAATTGCACACACACACTCCTGAACAGATTCTTCTGCTATTTTGAAATTCCGATTCACAGGTGCGGATTTTACATTAATCAGACTCTAAGCACGCAATTTGTGTAACGGCTGTAGTGACACTGAGAGTCAAGCTTGTCAAACTGCCTGCGGGCTCCATAGCAACAAGACGGTTACTATTCGTCACAGCAATTGACAGTTTTGGTCGGCATGGCGCAATCTTAGCATGCTTACGTCAGATAGCCTTGCTCGTCCCCAACGATGTCAACCTCGCTACAATCCGACTCACTCTCGTTCATCAGGTCATCCTCGTCGTCATCGCTCAGCGGTGATCCTTCGTGCAGCGGAGTTCGGTGCTGCGGTGGGGGTGCCAGGTGTGCCATGTGATGTGCTGCCAGCGGATGGTGCGTCGAAAAGTGATGATGCTGTGACTGCTGCTGCTGATGGTGACTGTGATGGAGCGGATGGGCATGGCCATGGTGATTCGGATGGAACGGGTGATGCATGGAGCCCGCCGAACTTCCACCGCCATTGTTCATGGAGGCAGCCGCCGCTGCTGCTGCTGCTGCAGCCGCAGCCGCTGCCGCCGCGGCAGCAGCCGAACGTTTCACCAGGCTGAAGGAGGAATGCATCGATCCGCCACCTGCTATGGACTTAAGCATGGCACCGTTCGTTCCCGCACTGGAACAGCTCGAGGTGGTGGAGCAGGCCGAAGATGCGGACGAGCTTGCCGGTGGTGGTTTAACGCCGAGCGGGACACCACCCGACGCCTTGCCGTTGGTGCTGTTGTAGGCCGTGAAGCCACTCTTCTCAGGCAGACGAACTGTATCTTCCAAACCGGGCGCCAAAAGGTGGACGAAACCCAAATTGCTGGACACCGACACTTGCTGTAAAAGGTTTTCTTGGCAAGCAATAAGAAACCGTTCCCTTCCGGAATGGTTTCCAAAGATACACAAAATGGCCGCACCACGAGAACGTCTTGAAAGGGATATTTCTTTGACGCGCCCCCCGCGGCTTCCCCGAGTTTGGGGTAATTGAGTTTATGTTGCTGTGCTGCACCCTTTCCCGAACAAAGTGGGCTGATGACTTACGGTCCCAGTCGTGCCTACCGCGCTTGGAAGGAGGGCAAGTTTGGCAGCAAGAAAGTTTCGCTGTAAAAAGCAAGCCTTTGCAAGCTCTAATTTGTTCAACTTCTAAGATGGTCAATTTGCTTGCGGACCGAACTTCAACTTCTTGACCGGACGTAACTCGATTACGAGCACGTGATGGGAATTTAGAGCCGAGGAACTTACCAGCGGCGCTGACCTCACGTCGGCGAAGTTGCTTCTTGTGCTTCATCCGCCGGTTCTGGAACCAGGTCTTCACTTGGGTCTCACTCAGTCCGAGGGCCGACGCCAGCTCGACACGTTCCGGCGTTGATAAGTAGCTGTCATTATGATAATAAAGCCATTTTTATTGCGTCAAACAACACATCGGACTGGTCGGGGAACAAGTTTTGTACTAATTTCATCATCGCCATCACCATCATCACCGCACATTGCCGCTTACCGTTGGGCTTCGAAGCGCTTTTCCAACCCCGTCAGCTGCGGGTCGCTGAACACGGTGCGAGCTTTCCGGCGTCGGCAGTGTCGCAGCGCACTCATCCCCATCCCCAAACCGAGCGCAATATCGGGACAGCCGGCGCCAGGGAACAGCGGCGAACTGGCGAATATTCCTGGCCAACCGAAACGAAAAACATACACCCCCACACGCGTTATTGAAACGTCGCAACTTTTGGGTCCACCTATAACTCAATTATCGGCAAACACAAATTGGTTTCGAAAAACGCCAGCCTGGCCGTGTGGTCGGTGCCTTACCTTGCGAGAGGAAGTACGGGTCGACCGTTTTGTAGCCGCTGGCCGACGGTGCCAGATACGCCCCGAGCGCCATCTGCAGGTAGCCCGGATCGCTGTACGGGTTGGTCGAGTACATGACGCCGGCCGACGGTCCGCTGGTGAATTAAACGTGCGCTTGTGGGTTTAGAGCGAGGGCTAGAGTTTGTGTTACATTAGCTGCGATGCATAATTTGTGTCCACCATCCGCCATAACTAACCTCAAATTAGTATTTACTCATGAAAAAAGCATTATAGAAAGAATTGGTTCATTTTAACAGCATTGAAATCTGATGGAAAGATAATAATGCAAACTATTCCTATTATTTGTTACGGAACCATCAAAAGAATGCCTGCCACGGACCTCCGGATGGGTTTGCCCGGGAATGCAATGCGTGGCCCAAGCGATATCGGCGGCTTAACCGCGACAACGGCATTCAATGAAATTATGCACTAACCGCTAATTGATGAATAATTATGTCCAGGCGCCACAGTATGGCCAGCACCTTCGCCACGGGGAGCATTGCGGCGCGAGAATTGTAATTTCATACGTGAAAATCATGGCTGCATGTTGTCGCTGAAATATTTTTTGGAACGTTTTCAAGAGCGTAAACCGCGATTCTAACGACATATTCGACCTGCCGGTTTTCATCTTGCCTCGTTTTTGTGCCATTAGCCGCGATCTGGGCGATTCGTTCGTTCGCACTGGCTCCACCGGCCTCCCTGCCCGGCCGCGACCCGTTGGCAGCGTTTCCGCCTGGTATATTATGGTTTCGCAACACAACATTCAATCACTAAAGCTTTCCACGGGACGAGCGTGTCCGGGGGAAAGGGTGCGGAAGCGGAAGTGGGCTCCCGGAAGCTAATAAATGAGCGCATCGGAGCGCTCGGCATTGGTTCCGTTGGTGGTTGTGTGTTGCTGTGTGTTTGGGTACGTTAGGGAAAAGTGCTTTTGATAAACAGGTAATTTGCAGCCATCATGAGTCACGGGGGGCACCCGGGTTTGAACCGGGGACCTCTCGATCTGCAGTCGAATGCTCTACCACTGAGCTATACCCCCACACGGGAGAAGCCATGTTAGAAGCGTACAGTACACACATGCTCGGATGTGGTGCTGCAAATTGTTTGCTCGTATGTGGCGGTATTTGAAATCTTGATTTATTTTACCAAAAATACCACCTAAGGATGATTTTTTATTCCAAACTTTTTAACTAGTGTTATCTTTTACCTTCTGAAGGATAACAAACAGGGGTTCCAGTATAAATATGAAACAAAATGCCCAAAAATATCATCTTTCCAGTGCATATAACATCTCCTATGATATTTCAGTTTTGTAGAACATTTCAAATACATTTGTAATTGCTCAAAATCGCTGTGCTGTTGTGATAAAATATAAGAATCAAGACATCTTATTATTTAAACTAATACTTAATAGTGAGAAAATGTTGTACGATGCAAGTTCATGTCCAAGAAAATGTGTGTATTTATTTATCTATTTGTTTACGTATTATTTATTTGTTTAATGATTTGTTTTGTATAGTAAAATGTAGATTATGATTTGAGGTATGAATAAAAAAAACGCAGGAAATTTTGTTTTTCAGATTTGGCAGCAAACTAAACCTAGATCGTTCAACACACACCGGAAATCCATCGGCCGGCCTTCCTATACCACCTTCGCAGCAACCTCCACCACATCCACCACACCCACCGCCGCCACCCCCACCACCCCCACCAGCAGTTCCCGTCCCAGTAAGCAGCTCGGGTGGTCCGGTCCAATTCACCAGCGGACCGTCGGCCGGCGTCATGTACTCGACCAACCCGTACAGCGATCCGGGCTAGCAGAATCTGCACAGAAACTTGTCGGACGTTCGCGTGGAAGGTCGTACATCGGGTTCTTTGAAGAAGTGATTTCCGGTTTCTTCGTGAGATTAGCCTCAATGTGCACTACCGACCAGCGTGGCATGGCGTCGTCGGTACAGGCTCATCTGCATGCCGGCGGCACCAGACCCGGTTACGGTGCGAAGGATTCCATCTCGGCAACGATCGTGGCACGCTGCAAGTCTCCCTCCTCGACGGCCATCGCCGTCAAGACGCCGTTCTCGATCGAGGACATACTGTTCCAGAACGGTGCCCAGCAGGTGTTGCCTTGTGGTGGTGGTGATGGTGGTGGTGTCGGTCACCCAAACAGTCCACCTCGTGAAGGTCTGCTTGTGAAGACGGCTCAATCGCCCGTTGAGAGACGACCCGACTCCGTTGGCAATTCCACCGACGGGGAAGATTTGTCGGAAGTGTCCAGTGTGCCCGTGACGCGAAATCTGTCGAACAATCGTAGGAAAAGCACGTGCGAATTGAGTGATGCTGGTAATCGCGTGACAGGAGGTGCTAATGGACTGCAAGGCAACTCGAACGGTGGCAGTAATAGCAGTAGTGGAAATAGAGGAAAGCCTAGTGAAGCCACTCAGCGGGGAAAAAGTGCCCACGATGGAAATGGTGTAGTGAAAGGTGGAGAAGAAGAGTTCCGGAAGGCGTTGCATGGAGAACGGTGAGTTAGTGATCAAAAAATGAAAAACTAGTCTAATGCATACGAAAACTAAAGTGGTCCAATGGATCTGAAGGACCTAAAGCATGATAACAGCTTTAAATAGTAATAAAATACAAGAAAACGGTGATAAAACAGAGAACCATGAAGGTTACATATCAATTTCATCTTTCGTTTGCTGCTCTCCGTAAAGAACTTTTCAAGGAATATCTTTTCAATATAATTGGTATCTCTTAAGTTTGCTGTTTATATTACTAGAGTTTTAGGAATTGTTTTCATTTGCTCTTCTGAATTGTTCTCACAATTGTTTCATTTTTGTTCTCCATTCATACTAATTTGTTGATTTGTTTAACTTTTCAGTAGTAAGTAGTTGAATGTTTTATATATTAGTGTGGTTAGAATATTCTATCTCATGAGTAGGTTTTTACTTGATCGCATCTCGTATGTAGATCTTTAAACAATGTTGTTTTTAAGATTTTATATTTTTATGTTATATTTACAATGATATTTCACAGTTATGTTTTATATTTATATACTTTTGAACTTTCATTTGTCAGTATTTGTTTTTTTTTTTAATTTATAGTTCTGGTTAAATGCTGGTTATGTACGATATGTTGAATATAATCAAATACTCAGTTTTGTAGAACATTTCAAATACATTTGTAATTGCTCAAAATCGCTGTGCTGTTGTGATAAAATATAAGAATCAAGACTCCTTTCCCGTGCTACAGGAAGGGGAGTGAACCAGCGTTTCGCCAGGCGTTCAGTCGTCGTTGAGACACGGTAGCAAAAGGATGCCAGCTGCGCGACAGTAAAGGACGTGCGAGAGTTGCACCGAACTTGAAGCGCTAGCAGAATCTGCACAGAAACTTGTCGGACGTTCGCGTGGAAGGTCGTACATCGGGTTCTTTGAAGAAGTGATTTCCGGTTTCTTCGTGAGATTAGCCTCAATGTGCACTACCGACCAGCGTGGCATGGCGTCGTCGGTACAGGCTCATCTGCATGCCGGCGGCACCAGACCCGGTTACGGTGCGAAGGATTCCATCTCGGCAACGATCGTGGCACGCTGCAAGTCTCCCTCCTCGACGGCCATCGCCGTCAAGACGCCGTTCTCGATCGAGGACATACTGTTCCAGAACGGTGCCCAGCAGGTGTTGCCTTGTGGTGGTGGTGGTGGTGGTGGTGTCGGACACCCAAACAGTCCACCTCGTGAAGGTCTGCTTGTGAAGACGGCTCAATCGCCCGTTGAGAGACGACCCGACTCCGTTGGCAATTCCACCGACGGGGAAGATTTGTCGGAAGTGTCCAGTGTGCCCGTGACGCGAAATCTGTCGAACAATCGTAGGAAAAGCACGTGCGAATTGAGTGATGCTGGTAATCGCGTGACAGGAGGTGCTAATGGACTGCAAGGCAACTCGAACGGTGGCAGTAATAGCAGTAGTGGAAATAGAGGAAAGCCTAGTGAAGCCACTCAGCGGGTACCGACGAAAGGACCCGCTAATTGGCAGTGTGGACGATGTGCTGTTGACGTTGCCGCAGCTGCATTATCATGAAGTGAAGACAAAAAAAAACGAATCGAAAAGAAATTGAACAGCGCTCCCCATCACTTCGCGCCACCATTTTGTTTTTGGCGGAGCGTTACCAAGAGCGACCGCAGAATCGCCTACTACGTACTACCGCCGCTACTAGAAGCTGTCAACGCGTCACCGCCAGCTTCGAGCAGCGCCCAACAGAGGGCAGCACAGTGGCGTGAGTGGCAGAAGTTTTCTAAACGGGGCAAGTGATGAAACATAATTTCGCCACAATTTAGTAGACAATTTGTTCGCTCCACACGGTGGGTTCATTAGTAGAGGCAGGCAACATGGGAGGTGAAATGATGCACCGGCACATCACGACGCGCCCTTTCGTCGAGGCCCCTTTTCACCTCCATTCTCCGCAAGTCGCGCAGGGTTCCATTTCAGGATCGCCAATTACACGTCGCCGTACGTGCGGGGTGGCTGCTACGGGAACGGGGGTGCCGAAGGACACGCTCTCCCTCGACGTTGTATATAATGGCTGCTTCCGAAGGCCTTTCCCGTGCTACAGGAAGGGGAGTGAACCAGCGTTTCGCCAGGCGTTCAGTCGTCGTTGAGACACGGTAGCAAAAGGATCGGAAATTGTCCCACTGATGATGATGGAAATTCCACATGTTCTTGTTCGGTACGAAAATGGACGGAATTTGGTGCTCCACAGTGCGCACCCGCGGTTACTGCGCGATGCTCGGGAGTTGGCAGGGGGAAGGTGCTTGAAGCTGACTCGAGATCGTCGCGAACAATAGTGTGTGTCCTTTCATATCGGGTTCTATTGTGCGGGAAGACCTGACGTGCGCCTCCAGGAGACAATGGCGGAACAATGGTATTGGTATTTAATATCGTCAGTCACGCTGTAGTCTCCCACTTGCTTGTCACCCAGTACAGACACGCTGCAGATATAAGCGGAAAGTCATCACGTTTTCCAAAGAACGTGTTCTTAGTGGTTCTTAATATTCGTTTCCATTGTCTTTGCCTTCAATTTCTACAGATTCTTCAGACATTGTTGGAAATGTCGTAGAAATGAATATATCAGAAATCGCAATGTGTTTACTTACATTTCAATATCAAGATTACAAACTATAACTTTGTATATTGGATCTCTTTGAATGCATTTTTTGAAAACCTCGCGATTGTCTTATAATATAGTCAAGATGAAGATAAATAAGATCAAATCAGTTCTATTCGATGACAGTAATGCGATTGTTATGGTAGAAGGAAATTCATTGGGGTCTCCCAAACGCTGGAAAAACGTAATGATTCTGCAAGTCCTGCCATTACCCAACACAGTGTTTTCGGCCCAAGACATCGCCATTTGCCAATTCTGTAATGAATTTCTCTCAGAACCGGTTGATTTCTCCCGCACAGATACCGGTGGTTCGACGAATGGGACCGGCAGTAGCGCCACCGGGAGCACCAACAGGATTACAAATGATATGACCCTGATGGGAATCTGGTACCAGTTCTGCCGAGCGAAGTCATGGAGACAACTATCCAAATATCTAAACCTTCAAACATACTCATTAAAACCTCATCATTCGTTGTTTTTTGTGCAACCGAATAGGCGTGGGAATTCGCAACTTCTGGTGGCTTGAAAGAGGAAGTCAGCTGTACGCTGAAAGTGCTTGTCCTGCAATTTGTTCCATCCACTAATGTGAATTGCTTGAATTATGTCTTATTGAAACCAAAACAAACGGTAAATCTTAACTGAAGTAAGAGCTTGCACTAAGTTTAAAGGCGTTTTTAGATTGTAACATAGGGCGAAACTGGATATAATCTCAACAACAAATACTCTAGTCGTACAGTGCGCATGTGTGCGTGTAGGAACGTAACTGTGCTCGGTGAACAACAAGACTTTAATAAAATCCAATCCAAAGTACCGTATCGTCTTTTATGGACAATTACTTCAATCCCTTTAATTGCGATCAAATTGCTAAAAAGCGGGTCAATTACAGCAAATCATCGCAGCCTAATGCCTTTGTAGCAGGTAAGGGACGAGTGTAGGTGTGTGTGTGTGTGTTTGTGGAGAGTGTGCGCGTGCCCATGAGGAAGTTATCTTCGACTTTTCCCGAGGTTTCCTCGGTTGGGCGGAGTTACGGTGCAAGTACATAATCCGGATGCACACATCCGTGTCCGTCTGTGTACATATTGAAACCACTGCCGTTTAAATCGTAATACTCGTGCATGTGCGGGTGGCATAAGGACTTCTTGCATCCCGCCCCAACAGACCCCAGACCCCACCGGAGAATCGAATGCGAGGAGGTGGACGCATAAATGAAATGCCAACAACAATGGGATGATAATCTTTGTGCTGCGACCGAGACCAAGCAAGTGATCCTTAGGCGTGCGCATTTCCATCATCACGGTGCTTCAGGAGACGAAAATAAAAACGGTTTCATCCTGCACACATACACACAGACAGACACACATCCGCAGTTTGTGCCATTCCTCGTACAAGCATTCTGGTGCTCATTAGTTCCAATTATATTTGATGAAGATATGGCATGCGACAGCGTCGGGACAGCAACGGCGGGGATGGTGACGACCACGACCATGACGAGCGGCGCTCGTACCGGTGTTGATGACGCTCGTTTGCAACGTTCTTCCTGTTCCAGTTTTCGCGAAACGCAGGATCACTCGTCGTGGGTCAAGTTTTTCGTGTGTCGAGTTTTGCTTCGTGGGTGCGGAATGGCGAAACGCAGACGCGCGGATAATTCATTTAGGTCCTACCACCGCAAATCATCTACTGATTGAGCGCATTATTACAACTTTATGGGCCGTGCTTGGCAGACACAGCGGGAACAGTGCAGGGATGCGTTGAAAATTGGACACACAAATAGCACACATGCGCTGGTGAGAGGTGGAAGAGTACGTCTGGGTGGGATGTTATTGGAGATATTGTCTGTATGCTAATCTGACATGATGGCACGTTCCAATACGCTCAGAGAGATATATATATAGAGAGAGAGAGGGTTGGTTCATGTGGAGAAAGAGAATTATTTGGTTTTAAAGTTCTTCTCACTTAGATTTCAAACTAGACTACGAATCACCACTAGAGCTATTGTGTACATTCCTTCCAACTTTTATTAGTGATTGTGTGGAAAATGTGTGGAAATATGTACTATTATGTAGGAAAGGATTACAAATGATATGACCCTGATGGGAATCTGGTACCAGTTCTGCCGAGCGAAGTCATGGAGACAACTATCCAAATATCTAAACCTTCAAACATACTCATTAAAACCTCATCATTCGTTGTTTTTTGTGCAACCGAATAGGCGTGGGAATTCGCAACTTCTGGTGGCTTGAAAGCCTCTAAAGCTCTAAAGCCCACCAGCCCACTCGCTCCCAGCACGTAGCACGGAGTGTACGCGCGAATCACGTCAGAAAGTCCCTAAGTAACACCAATTAGCAGCCAAAGGTTCCCATCGGTGTCGAGCACGTTCCCGTGGTCGACCGGCACCGGCTGGAGTGGCCGGTTCGGGTTATGGTTGCGAAAACATCACACCGAACATCAAAACACGGTGCAGTCGGAGTGAGGCCGGCGGAGCAGCGATGAAAAGTGGCACCAGCATCATCTCATTACCGCATCGCTATGGTAACCGCGAACGGAGGCGATGGTGGGTGCATAGTGTGCTGGTTCATTGTTTGTGGAACAGCTTCTAGCATCCGGAAAAAAACAATCGGTTGACATGTGACCTAGTGAGACCTAGTGGAGGCCCGCTACAGTGGTCTAGGATACGGGAAAGAAAACGAAAGCAATTATTTCTTGCTTGTGTTTTTAATTTGTTTTGCTAACATTTATTCCTTGCAGCGTTCAAGTGTTGACAAAGCGGACTACACCTCCGACAGCATCATCCGCTAGGTGCTGTTGACATCCTGTTAGGAGCACGGTTGACGCTGCCACCTAAATAAACCCCTATGCACATGTCAACCGGTTCTTTTGTTCTACACTTCCGCTCTTGTGACGCTCTCCGAAAATCCGGGGCAGTGGCAATAGTAGCAGAAGAAGAAGAAGAATAAGAAAGAGAGAGAAAAGATGGTCGCAATTATCAAATGATTTGCCCGGTGCAAAGCAAGGTTGAACCTGCCCCAACATTCGGCTGGCCGTCTTTGATTTCCCCGGGTTCAGCGAACTAACGCAGGAAGTAGGAAATGTCCTAGCGACTGTCCGTTATGTCAACAGAAAAAAACCCCGCTCCGGTGCTCTGTTATTATTCCGAAATGTCAACCGGTGGCAAACGTGTCGCGGGGTTGTGCATTAAGTGGAGTGTGGATGGGACAAGAAAACGCACCGATAAAGCATAATTATTGCACGATGCGAGAAGGTAGGGAAACAGTTGCACTACCAACGCTATCACCTAGCGACGATCAGCGCGTACTGCGATTGGGTACTGCGCAACCTTTTTCCAAATGGCACGTGGTCGACGCGGCAGGGAAAATCAACGTGATAAGATCACTGGAAGGACGGATGGGGAAAAAACGGTATTATTAAAGTTTATTTAATTATGCTTTCGCTTTGAGGAGTGTGCAGGAGTTTCATCCTACATATAGTTATTGGGCTGTGTTTTGAACGATTGTTTTAGAATTTTATAATATCTTTGTATTGAAGTAGTCTGGAATGTTAGCCTTGAACTATTTATTTCTTTAACTTTTGAGTTAGGTATATTGTTATTAGTCTTTTCAGAATGCTTTTGCCCTTACAATGTCAATATTTTCATCTATTTCTCAATTCATGGATCCATTAGCAGGGCAATATTAAACCAAAACGACTCCATCATCTCTCCAGTACCGGATTTGCATCACACTCCCTGGAAAAAAAACGTACGTTTCCCATTTTCCGTGCTCTGATTGACAATTTAGATAGCATGCAACCACTCTCCCCCCCTCTCTTTCTCTCTCTCTCTCTCTCTTTACTCCAGACCCAGCAGAAGACAGAAAGAAAAAAAATCATATTACGCCGAAAACCAACCCTCACACTCGCGCACGGACACGCGCCCAGTGCGAGTGCGGAAAATGCCACCGAATAAAGGCGGAAAATTGATTGGATTTATTGCAAACGCTCGTTCCACCTTTCGTCGCTTGACTTTTCGCGACGGGGACAATTACTGGGATCGCGTTAATGCCGCGCCCGAGGGGGCGAGGTTAGAGTGGGCGAGTGCCGCACATTACTGGGACGGCTCGGTACATCCCGAAACGGACCGGAAGCGATGGTGCACATGTAAATATTGTTATTAAATATAGATACGATCAATGAGGCCCGTAATTAAGCGTTTCGAGCAGCGGAAGCGAAAAGCGGGTGTTCCGGCGGGCCGCTCAGTTGCAAATGGTTGGGAAGGGTAGTCGAGACTTGAGAGGATCGCTGGATTTGAACCCGTTGCACTCTGTGCTAGCCTATCGATAGGAAGGCGATGAGTGAGGAAATGTTAGGAGTCATCTATTGATAGTTACCTAGTTCAAGATTTTCAGCAAAGAAAATTGAAGACCCGTCAAAATGGCCACTCGGTAATTACGCTGTTCAAAGGATTATTGGAAAGACACACTGAGTTTCATACATTATGCTAGCTTGGGTTGTCCAATGGTAGAAGAAAAGCATCCGTTTATTACAGATAATTCCACCAATTTCCCTCCCGCTCCAACATAATCAAATAGACAATCTCTTATCTTGCTCGTTTTTCAATCATCCCGGCTTGCGCCACGACGGCGAAACATTTCAAGAATGTATGCGTGCCCATGGTAACGCCATCGAATGGAAGAGAAGATGCGCTTTTTTTTAAACTGCGCCACAATTGTGCTCCGAGTCGTTTTTTGGCGGGATCTTTTGGCTTAATTATTGCATCGTATCGCGCACACTTCAGCGCACAGCGTTACCATGGAAACACACCCTTTTGCACATCCTCCAGGTGGTCGAACACCGGAGCATTATCCGCTTTTACGCGAGAGTTCGAGTTCCCCGCGGCGTCACACAATGGAGCTGCTCGCTGCTGATCTCTGTTTTCAAGTCTGTCTTTCACCTGAGCGAGGTGTTTGGTGTTTATGGGGCGATTGGCGAGTGTTAAAAGTCGCGAGAAATGTCAACATTTGTTTGGTGCTCTTCTTCTGGTGCCGTGATTTAAATCCGATTACAGCGAGCGCATGGGGGTGGTAATGGGTGAACAATGGGCCTGGTTATGAGCTGACGCGTTGCTCATCCCATTGCTAGGGGGTTGATTCTAATTATCCGCGGAACCATCTGCTTTATTGGCGTGTAATTGCATTGGTCAGGGGGGAAAACAAACTAGGTGAAGTGTGAAACTGAAATATTGAAATGTTGTGCTAAACCGCTTGCTGGATAAGAGATTGCGTTGTCGAAGAAATATCAATGCAAATATCAGCAAATGATACCACATTTTACGTCCCTTTCCACTCGATCACTCGGTGTTAGACAACTCTTTGCTGTTCTTGTGTGGTCAGAATTCTCGTTATGAACAGAGCGATTGTATGGTCCTGTGCGCAAGCTCAAGGTCTCATATACGTTAGGTTGTGGGTTCGAATCTCAACTGGACCTTCTTCCGGTACGCTCTAACACGCGCCTCCAGGTACCTAGTTGAGGTTGGTTATGCCAAGGAAAAAGAAGGTTCTACTTCTAATCTCAACAACCTCGACTCGACGTACTACACTGCTCGTTCATTTAATTACGAACAATTAGGTCTCCCGACGACGCGCAGCAGCAGCTAGCTCGTTGATTGCAATTTGTTTCCGATCATTGTGCGCGCAAAATGTCGCTGTTTGCGAATCAGAATCAAACCCATCCTTTAATCCCCCTTCGCGGGGTGTTCTAGTAGAACAAGCGCAAGCACCCAGAAAACATTCCACCATTCGCCCGGGAACCGGGAATCGGTGCTGGCGTGTTGAAATAATCTCATTTAAACCGCAACATCTTTGCCCGATTTCCACCATTATCGGAGTTGATTTGGGCGAGCCGAGCCGGGCGCTTCATTAAATCGCACTAACAAGCTCTTGATTGACCTGAGCTTCCGGACCCGTTGCCAGAGCGTGCCACTGTTTGGTCGAATTCCCGCAGGACATCACCGCCACCCTCACCACGTCCAGTGTTTCCGGCCGGTGAATCGATTTTTCACTCACCGATCGGCGGACTTTTCCGCGTCGCTTTTCCGGTGTCTCCGCCAGCGAAAGGTGCAACGGAGGGGGCACAACAAGCCACCACAGCGTCGCGCTGGAGTTGCTTTTTCCTGCCCACTTTCCGGCTTCCCTCATCAAAAGACGGAAGGACCGGGATCCTTTTCAGCGCGAGATTAGGAGGCTTATTGTTGCGACGCGCAAGGGAGAGATGCTGTTATTGAATTTCGAAAGCCATTTCGATTCGATCGAGCACCGTGTAATGTGTGTGCCCATTTCGTGATGTAGGCGGACAGAATTTGGCAGCAATTTGGACTTGTTTTGATCACCATTTGAAATTACTTTGCTATCGATGGGTTGCAAGATTTCCACATCGATTTAATGTTTATTTAATAGATATTACTTCATCCAAATTAGTGTTGTGTCTTATGAATCTTTCGACGAGATTCAGATTCATGAATCTTTCATTTAGGATTCATTCAGATTCATTCATGAGTCTTTGGAGATTCATGAATCTCTAAAGATTCATGAATCTTATGAATCTCTAAAGATTCATGAATTTAATTAATCTCTAGTCATGAATGTCATGAATCTCTAAAGATTTATGAATCTATAGATTCATACGATTCATGAATCTCTAGAGAATCATGAATATTTGTTTCTATGATTCAGATTCATTCATTTAGCTCAAAGATTCATTCAGATTCATGAATCTGAATCTCTGTTACCCAACACTAATCCAAATCATTTGACTCTATCAACAAGTCTTAACATGATCTTAGGATGAAGATTACAAGGAACAAACAAAAATTCAAACACAATTTTAGATCTGCTGTGAAATAACAGCTAAGCTTGATGATGAGAAGGTTAAAATGTGAGTTAGTTCTTTAAAGAATAGGAATGTTACTGATCTTGAAGTAGAAAAGGATTAGTTTGAGTAACAAAAGATCCAAGGCTGCCTTTTTACGAGGCAGAGAGAGCCAAACAGTGACATTGACTTGATTTTACAAGCATGATCAAAAGATGCTTCCGGATTGGGATGATCGCTTGGTTCATTTGATTCGATTTCGACCACGATAGGATTATCGTGACAACCGACGGAATGTTGTGTTTATAAACTCTCAAACCTTTGGAGAAGTTTGTGCCAAAAACTTCATCTTGTGTGTGTTTTAAAATTGTTTTGAAACAAGGAATCATGCTTTGACCGCACGTGCCCGATGCCAAAGAGAGGGTTGCTCGTACGGAAGAGTACAAAGGCAGTGATGATTTCGAGAGTAATTGATTTAATCTCCGACGGCTGCCGATGGGGAAGGTCCACACGGAACGGCGTACGAGCGTCAAGTGGAAGCGTTCAGGTAATGAGATTAGCCTGGGGCGGTGTTCGATTTTTCTCAGCCCAACGTGTGTCGCTCGCTGTATCATGCATAATGGTTTATTACTGTCGAATCCTACAAGCTTTCTTGCAAAGCTATCCGTCAATATCTGCTGCCGCTTATTGTCTCTCGTAAACATACGCGTACACATACGTTCAAATTTCCCTCCTGTTGCTAGTAGTGTGGTGATTGAAATCTTTCTTTTATTATAATCGTTTTGTTTTCGTTATTTTATCTTTCACTTTCGTTATTAGCACACATTCTTTACCGCACGGCAACACTGTTTGAATAGTGTTCGTTGAAATAGGTTAAATTATAACACAGTATGTAGTGTACGTAACAGAGAGAAAATATATTTCTAACAAATATAGCTTTCCTAACAATATCCAAAGTGCACGTATAACCGATTGGTTAAAGTAACCCGAAATAACTAACGCTTGAGTTCTCCGTGGCTAGTGCTGCCACATCATCGGAAGCAAATCTTCCGGGCGAACCATTTTCCAATTCAAATTTAAGGCGTAAAACGTCTCTGTCGCTCGCTGTATCATGCATAGTGGTTTATTACTGTCGAATCCTACAAGCTTTCTTGCAAAGCTATCCTTCAATATCTGCTGCCGCTTATTGTCTCTCGTAAACATACGTTCAAATTTCCCTCCTGTTGCTAGTAGTGTGGTGATTGAAATCTTTCTTTTATTTTAATCTTTTTTTTCGTTATTTTATCTTTCACTTTCGTTATTAGCACGCATTCTTTACCGCACGGCAACACTGTTTGAAGAGTGTTCGTTGAAATAGGTTAAATTATAACACAGTATGCAGTGTACGTAACAGAGAGAAAATATATTTCTAACAAATATAGCTTTCCTAACAATATCCGTGGCTAGTGCTGCCACATCATCGGAAGCAAATCTTCCGGGCGAACCATTTTCCAATTCAAATTTAAGGCGTAAAACGAAACACTAACTTAACAAACGAATCGCAAAAAAAAAAATTACCGATAAAAACGTTCTTGTGATGTGCTTATCTTACAGTGTCACACAAGTGTATGTTTTTTCCTTAGAATTTCCGTTTCTTCCGAAAATGCAGCATTCATTTAAACAAGCAAACCAAACCAAAAATAACAGTAAATTGTTGAAAAGCGCGGAATCGGTCGGGCAAATCCCGTCGAAACGTTCGCATCAAACAATAACATACGATAGATCGTAACTTAAAATCTATTTACAACTTATATGCGTGTTTGCCTTCAGCAGACTTGCATCGTTTCCCTCTTCCCGACTTTACATTATTGCCTTTTTCCGTCTCATGCGATTTCATAGATTTGTTATTCCTCTGAACAGAGAATGTGCTTCCTTGCACATCTCACCGCATTGCTGCTAAAAGTGCAACGGCCGAACTGTATCGATAATTAGTTGCAAATTTACAAAACGCTTCGTTAGTCAAATATGTGAACGCGCTGTTGTAAGAGTGGGAAAAAGTCTCGATTTCAATAGGTTAGCTAGGTATTTTTTGGCCACATTCGTATAAGAAATATCAATACCGTGTATGTGTGTGTATGGGACTCAGGCGAAAAAACGATGAACCCTGCCGCCGACAACACAACACCGCAAGAAATCGTTGATTATACGTTGTTTGATTCTATTTGCTCCAATCGTGCGTCAACTGGGATGTAGTATCGTTTTGTTGCGACAATGACGTCACGTCGTGTTCATGAATACTTATTCGACACACATCCGTGAGTGCCCGTTGCCGCCTTCATTACATATATATATATTTATATACGCATGTATTTTAAAAGCCTTTTAAAGTATATTGCAATAAATAGATTTAGCTGCGATCCCTTTGCTCATACGTTGGGTCAATAGTTTGCATATAAACAACAGTGTCCGAATACTAACTGTCCGTTCGCCGCCGAATATCGTGTTCATCCTTCAGCCACGATTTGGCGCCGGTTAAGATTGGTTCTGTTGCGAGCGCGATTCGAACATGGCGGCAACGTCTTTGATGGAGATGGGCGGTGAGCAACGGTCGCGCCTAAAAGTGTTCAAGGACGAAAGATATTCAAAATATTAGTAGTATAATTAGTGAGTGGCAGAACCAAACGTGAAGAATCGAAATTTCGTAAATTACAAGCGAATATTATCATTTTCCATTTTCGTTGAGTTCATTCAGTGCTAAGGCAAACGCAAAACTTGTGTGCTAGCTTGTGCGGTTGGTTGTGAGCATTCGTCAAGTTTTGCGTACAACAAATAGATTGCGTGCAAGTTACAGCGAAATGCGTTCCTGATTTTCTTAAATTACAGTAAGCAAAAACTATAATCTTTAAATAAAGTCCACAAATTACTAGAGCCCTATAAAACGAGTCAGTTTGTATGAATAGTTTTAATACTTTTCAATTATTCTGACGAAAAAAAAAACATAACACATTTGAATTTGAATTACCACCAGCAATTATTAGTTTTGTGTTAAATTTGAACGATTTAATTTAGAAAAGATGAATAAAATTTTAAAATGGTATGTCGTGTAATAATCGTGTAATTTGCATTATAGACAGATGCTCGTCGAAAAAAAAAACAAAAAACATACCAGTTATAGCATCATGCTGAAGCGGATCATCTGCTTGTATTTTTTTGTAGATGGAAGATCTCCAATTATTGAGCAATTATTATAATGAAATACTATTAATCTGGTACTGAAAATATGTGTTGAAAATGACTTCAAAAAGAGAGTCAATTGGAGGCAGATAACCCGTTTCACAACATTTACTGATATCATAAAATATGATCAAGAACAAAGATAGCGTAACAGTTAGTAAGAAAGATGGAATCATCACAAAGAAACATGCCAACACAGAAAGATAGAAAAACTAATAAACAGATAGTGGGAGCAAACCCTAAACACATACTAACACAGGTGTACAAAGGTGATCGGTCAGCTGGTGTGAAACGATTTTCTCAATGTGTCTGAGTGTGTGTTGTGAAGTTCATTCGTGCGGCATTCGTAGACTTTGCACAAGGAGCTTATTTTGAAACACATATATCGCCCACTTCCACACACCGGTGTGCGCACGTGCCATGGACCTAGTCCGTGTAGGAAAGTGAGAGATAGGTACAAAGAGGCATCTCGTTCTTCAGAAACTTAACCTGCTCGTATACCATCGTTTCGTCAAAGTTCGTCTCCAGCAGTCGCTTGGAAGACGAAACATCATCCGAAAGCAGCTCTTTCTCTTCTTCCTCCTCCTCCAGCGTCGGTACAAGCACATTCTCGTAGATGCTACGCCGCTCCCGTTGATACTCTTCTTCCGCCATTAGGTCCGCATGCTGGACAGCTGGTGGTGGTGAACTCGAGCGGAACAGATTGCCTTCCTGCTCCTTCCGAACCGGGGAGCGTACGTTGTACGTAATGTTTATGGTCGCCTTAATCGGTGTACCGGGCGATTTGGCGGCCTTCTGTCCGAAGGTGGTCATTTCGACCACCGAACCACCGTCCACCGGACCTGCACCGTTCGGCGATGGATCCGGGTTGAGGTTTTGGTACGCGAAATCGCTCGGTGTTAGTGACTGACTAGTGTTCGTTGTCGTATTGTCCGAGGTGAAGTTGGTCGAACCGGTCAACTTGGTAGAGGTACCGCTCAGATCGAGCGACAGCTCCCGTTTCATCGCTTTCAGATCGTGCTTCCTCACTGCTGGCGATTTAACCGCATGCGGCGAATCCTCGACCGGTGTATCTTTGGCATTTTGCTGTTGCTCCAGGTGGCTGTTGGCGGCGAAGCTACCGACAACGTCCATCTCGTCGTACACGGGCGTGGTGACGGCACTATCGCTCGTCGTGTCGGAACTGGTCGAACCGATCAGCAGCGAGTAGCACGGACTCGGCACCGGAGGCGATTGAGGAGTGCCGGCTTTGCCGGCTGGTGGCGGTGGTGGTGGCGGATGAACGGTGGTCAACTGCTGCTTTGCCT
>KZ071629.1:102018-131046 GCA_002091845.1 Anopheles cracens | reverse complement strand
CCGGGGGGGGGGGGGGGGGGGGGAAGGATGGGCAATTAAACCATAATAATAATGATGATCACGATCATTATCATCATCGCCGGCGTGTGATCACAATCTCGTCTCACCGTGTGTTTATTTTTTCGTTGATTGTTGATGCTGCTGCTGCTGCCGTCGAGGGGGGGGGGGGGGGGGGGGGAAGGATGGGCAATTAAACCATAATAATAATGATGATCACGATCATTATCATCATCGCCGGCGTGTGATCACAATCTCGTCTCACCGTGTGTTTATTTTTTCGTTGATTGTTGATGCTGCTGCTGCTGCCGTCGATTCAATCGTCGATCTGTGACGATGGAAAGCTTTTGTGTTGGTGCGCTGGTCGTCTCCATCCGCTTTGGTCATTGCGAGAAAATCGCACCACCAGAGGAAACGGGCAGAGTGGTGGAAATCATGGACGTCCAATTGCGGATCCTCCATCCCGCGTCAGCTGCGCGGTGTTCGAGATGAAGACGGAATCACCGTGGCCGTACCCCGGCGTCGTGTGTCTCGATCCGCGTGTTTTGTTTGCTTTCGGATTTCGCTCTCGATCGGATCCGGTCCGGAGCACCGCCCGGCGGACTGGACCACCGGGAAGCGGTGGAAAAGTGCGTGCGGTGAGGCAGAGTTCAGAAATGTAACGCGCCGTGCTGCAGCAGCAGCAACAGCATCACAAATGGCCGGCCGTTCCTTTCGCTTTTTACACGGCATTTGGAATTTGATGGATTGATGAGAAAATTCCGTCTCGCCGTGTTGCTTTGGACATTTGTTCGCTTTCGCTGTTCGCGGTGGAAATGATGTCAAGGAGAGGCACGGAGATTCAAGTTCAAAACCAACCGACCATTAGACGGGCTCGGTTTCCAGGAAAGGGTGGAGACTTTTAATTCGATTTTGGATATTATTCTTAGACGTTAGACAGCATTCTTTTAAGGAGGAAAATAATGCGGACTTATCTCCGAACATTTAAAAGAATATCATTAAAATGTTAACTGCATGTTGATCACAAATATATTTACACCAGTTTACACTGAATGAAGTTCAAACAAACCAACCTTACACGTTTCTTTGTTACTTTCCCTCAGAAGCTACCAATTGCGAATCCAGTTCACGTCCAAATAGCAGCAGCATAGAATAAAAAACGGCTTGAAAGAAATTGACCAACCGATTGCATGTTCACGCGAAGCAAATCACATACCTCCACTGCATAAAAAGCGGCTGCAAGACAATAAAGCGAGAAAAGGTTGCTGCCCATAATTGTACGATGATTGATTTTCCACCTCTACACACACACACACACACTCACACTTTAGGAAAAAGAGCATAAAGGAGGGTCGTGCACAATAAAACGGTAGCAATGAATGGTGCTGCCAGCGTGCTAGGCAAGCAGCATATGCACGATGATCTTTTTCTCGATCACTCTCTGTGCGTCCATCCGGTCGATAGTGAAAGCACCGCATTCGAATCAGTTGAAATGCACAGTGTAGTGCTTTTTTTCGTATATCGGTCAACTCTTCTGGACGGATATCTGTGCGCGATGCGAGATAAATTGCACACCTTCCACCAATCGCTCAATTGCGTCTGCGGTGACCTGAAAAGGCGCAAGCGCACAGCCGAAGAAATCGAAAGCAGCGGCCGGGATCGATTTGGAGCTAGTTATTTCAGCCCGCAGGAAATGATAGTTCTACGTAGCCGGTCTCGTGTTAGATACGCGGTAGGTTGACTGCATGCAGGTGGATAAAATCAAGAAGAAATAGACGGCCAGGTCTCGATTCGAGTGGATCGAGTGACCGATCCGGCCGTGCGTCTCCGAGTGCACCACCGTGGTGTGCATCTCTCGCAACATGTGTGTGCGGTTTTCGTTCCACTGCACATCCATCTCGAGCTAGCTACATAAGCACAGCGTTAGAAAAAAGGGCGACGGATGTAACCGTCCAGAGCAACTCCACCACCAACTCCACCTCGACACGCAGGAATGTGACGAATGCACGCATGTACGTGTACGTTACGTTGCGTGCCTTTTTCCTTCGCGCGCGTATTCGTCCCAGAGCATTAATGCATACTTTCCTAATGCGGATGAATGCAGCGTGGACGCATCGCGAATGCAATGCCATCCCTCGGGGAGATTCGCTTTTGTGATGTGGGGTTGTTTATTTGTTTTTTATTTAAGTCTTCTGGGGAGTTTTCTCGCTGCTACGTGTATGTGCTGTATGCTATTTGTTTGGATTTACGACAAAGGACGGTCTAGCGGTGGTCCATAACATAGCATAATGGATGTCTCGTTTACTTTTAGATCTTTTTGCGGCTGACCATTTTGTACCGACGTTTTCGAGATAAGTTATGGAGCAATAATATTCAGAATATACTTTGAGTGTGAGGTATTCGCATGCATGGTGCGGCATACAGAACGTTTTGCTCAGCATTTTAGTATCTATCTTCTTCATACATTGGAGGAAGATCCTATGGAGCAATTCGTAAGCACTTGGCTTCTAAAGAACAGGACACCACAAACACGAGTTCAAATCTTGACTAGACCAAACCAAGGTGTTCATTATGTTCAGCATTTTCGATTACTGATGGGAAATTGGATCCTAATTTAGGAGGAGGACTTCAAGAGTTGGACTTAAGGACCTTGACGTTCTGCATGTATCAAGATCCTATTCTACGATCTCACCAATTTAGTCAGTATTCAAAAAATGTTCTTTCTATGCCACTTTCAATTCATGATTCGTAGCATCATCCTCAGAACAGAACAACCAAACTGAAGTCCCATCGGTGGCTCAAGCATGACGCAAAATTAATTGCTCAATCTGTCACTTTCCATCTATCGTACCTTCAGCTCCACAACATCCCGCATCATTTGTAATCGTTTTGCGCAAACAAATGTTTGCATTATTTGCACGATGTGATTTTTCATTCAAAAGCACCGATGACACCTTCTGTATGTCGTCTGCTCCGTTCTTCCCGGTTTCCACCCCATTATGAATCACAATTTTCCATCGTATCTTTGAGCAAAACAAAAAGACGATGGTCCATCCCGCACGCGCGTGTGTGTATGTTTGCATCGTACCCTGTTTATGTTTATGTGCATGTCTTTTTGTTCCTTGCGCAGCGATGCAAAATGAGCCGCGAAAAACGCGCAGAACTCTCAAGGCCAACCCGGAGACGGGAGAAAATGGCGAAGAAAAATGTGCACGCAAGACGTGCATAGTACAAAACGTAAATACAGACGTTTATTTTCCCTACTCCGAGTGGGCATAAATATTTATCAGTCGTAAAACCAATGAAAACACGGCACGGGTCTGATGTGCCACACACACACAGACGCGTGCGCCCATCTCGTGAAGGATCGATGTATCGCAAAATAACAAAAAACGCCCAGCTGGGACGTTTCAAATCGTAAAAGCAGTTGGAGCAGTAACACTTGAAGGCACAGGATTGTTATTTCTTGCTAATGACGCGGTTTCGATAGGTTTGCGATAATGATACAGTCATCAATTCGTTTCTTATTGATTTCTTGCCAAGCAGGAGGTGACGACGCTCGTCATTAGATGGGAAAACTACTTAAATGATCAATGGTTTAGAGGAAGAAAAGGTTAATGTGTCAATTTCGTCATGTAGGATTTGTTTCGTTTCTTGTTGTGAATTGTTGCTTAAGAAAACAAACATGACATACATTCGAACCACCGACAAAAATCGACTCCAATCGACTTGAAAGCAGAAATCTTCCTACCGTTGCATGGAACATCTATTTTGAAGGTCTCGCAATTAGTTAGGGTCAAGAGTCTTATATCCGGAGTCCCCCCGCCTGCAGAAAAAGCAGGAAATCTCACAAAACGATATCGTGTGCTTTTTTTTGTTTTTGACGCCACATACACGCGAGGTATCCTTTCAACTCTAATTGACCGGTCACAACCGGGAATCTCCGCGGACACGGTGTTTTGTTGTCGGCCTTCAATTTTCCACAAGTCACCAATCTACCAGCCCTGGGACAACGTCCGGTCGTCTCTTAGCAATCATGTTTCGCGCGGTCAAAGCCGGCCAAACCTGTTTTTATGCTGCCGATCGCAACAGTTAAGAGAGGAAGAGATAATTTTAGAGCGACGTCTGCGATATAGCGTGTTCTGCCTGTTTTGTTTCGGTGTGCCTTTTTGGAGGAGAAGTGATTTCTTTCGCGGTACGGCAAATAAATACCTGTCGGCGGGGTCGTTCGAAACCAAAACTCGCCACTTGCGACGACCACTTTCAAACTTCACGGGACGCAGGCGAGCTGGATCGTTGTATTTGTTTTTCTATTGCGATTTTATGAGCCACCGACAAGCAAGACAGGCAAACACGTAGTCATTTCCCCTTTGGCGGGTGGTTCGGTGGACATTCGAATCGGTCAATGGTAATTGATCACCGTGAGACGTCATCACTGTTGTTGTTTTGTTGCACCTTGGGCGACGAGGTATTGCCACGCACAACAACAAAAAAACACCGACCGCAATGATGATGATGAGTGGTTTCGGGAAGTAAGTCAACGTCCGGCAGCAGGTCAAAGAACTTCACCAAGGGGATCTACCGTCGGTTGGGCGCCGGAACTGCATTTCGCAGCTCGGTTAAGGATCAATCATGTCAAGACGTGAGCGTGAAGAAAAAAGGTGTTCTTTATACAGTATTGTATACGACATAGACCAGCAAAAGCTCTTTATACTAATTGGAATAGGGATGAGCTGTTCGGTTTTTAAACTAACGCAAGTGAGTCATTCGCTTTTTTTTTCAAAGAATATCGATTCGGGATTCGACCTTATGAATCTTACAATGACGAGACTTCTAAAAATATTAAAAGAAACTATTCATAGTGTTAAGTTAATTACAAGCGCATGTGAATTGCAAAGCTCTTTAGGCACATCACGTAACCTAAGAAGAAAACCGATGCAATGATGATGATTTTTTAGACTTTTAGCGCCAATTTGCTCCGGTAAACCCTTCAAATTACGCAAACTCTAATATAAACATCAACATCAATTTCACCACATAAACAAACCGTCTATGACTGCAATTAGGGATGCTTTTCTTCCGAAAGGTCACGACGGGGTTTCGCACCTTACACTAATAGAGCCGCCGACGTTACAGCTTTCTAACTATCTGTCCGAGAGGGTGACGACGGCGGCTGACGTAATGCGAGAAATTAAAATTAATCCTACTCCGCCCGCGGCCATGTGACACACATCACATACACGCGCACGAACGGCCAAAACCGGACCCATGGGGTGGTGTCCCAAAACGTACCCTCTGTTGCGGTTTGCTCGGGCTCAATGTCGCGATGTTGTGGCGGTCGGGGGTTTTTTTTTTTACATAAACTACCCCTGTGCCTGTGTAACTCTTACACCCAGACGGTCAACTCACACAATCAGCACACGTTAGGCTGCCCACGCACGCGTTTGCTACGCTGTTCACATGAAGATCTTCGCGTCGTCGTGGGGACGTCTCGGATGTCTCCCCGGATGGTGGCGGTCCCGCGTGCTATTTTAATTAATCAATTTCATCTTTTACCCTTCGCCGTCGTGTGTTCTCCTTGTTGTCTGGCTTAATTTATGGCCGGTGAGTAACGAGAAGAGATTATAGTAAGTTGAAGCTAAGGAGGAATTTTCGAGAGGCTGCTTAGATAAGAGAAGTATTATCGGGAAGTAATCTGTTCGATGCACACTGGCTGTAGAGCTCGAGAGATCCGCTCGTTCACTGCTAAATAGTCTTTGGCAGATGAACGGGGTTTCCAATTAATTCGCAACAGCTTCCACCTTCCATAGCACGAGCGTTCCTGGAACAGCTCTCGCGCTGAGAACAATCTTAAGAGGCGATCTGCGCAAACTTCAGAGTATTCCGCCTTTCAAGTGTGCAACAAGTAGCCCATCGAAAACAGAATGAATGTTTGATAATCAAGAGCGCATGTGTGCTCGACAGATCGTTGGCAAGCATTCTGATTGGAAGTTCGTGATGTTACACAGCGACTGTTTCCATAACTGAAGTGACATCTTAGCGTATAGAAACATAAAGTTAATGGAAAAATAATATAAATAGTATATTATCTTTATTTCCTCATTTCAAAAAAGATGCCGTAGAGTTTTATGCAAATTGATTACGTACAAAAGCAGAATACTTTCCTCGTGATCTCCTCAGGATCGAAGAAAGATGGAAATAGAAAAGCAAACAACAAATTAACCGTGTATTTGTGACTATTGCTCAACTTGCCGGTCACGCTGAAATAGGTTATCGTTTTCGGTACCGCTTCTCGCTTTCTCCCCGATCATCTAGCAAATTCGCGATCACACTCGACAAGAAGAACCGTGGACCGCGAACGGAAACGAGCGCCACTTTAACTTTAACTAGTTGTTTGAGTGTAGGTTAGATAAACCCGTCTCTCCCGCGGGGAACCGCGGCGTCCCGGCATTCTTAAGCACGCGCGTTTTCTCTTTGCGGTGCTTCGCTTTACGCGCGGCTGCTGGGCCGGTGTTTTTGCGCAAAGAAAGCACCGGGAGGCACACGCGAGAAAAGCGCACCCCGGGGAGCCGAAGGAACGCACGCGCGGGCGCACACACAAGTGGCAGCATGAAGAGAAGAAAAAAACAGTGATACACACACACACACCAACACACCGAAACGAAACCCGGCAGGCACCACTCTTTCGGTTTGGCTTAATTTTTTATCTGACCACAGCGCCAACTACAATCAGCAGAGGCAGCCAGCAGCAGGAACAACATTATTTCGCCTCTGATTAAGCTTAATGAATTAATATTTACGTACGTGTATGTGCGCATGTGGTTGGCAAAGCAAACGCTCGACGGTTTTATGTAAACCGTACGGGGCGAGGCACAGAAATGTTATGCTTACAGCAGGGTGGGTGGAATGTGTGGGGGGGGGGGGTTGGAAGGGGAACTGCATTTCGCAGCTCGGTTAAGGATCAATCATGTCAAGACGTGAGCGTGAAGAAAAAAGGTGTTCTTTATACAGTATTGTATACGACATAGACCAGCAAAAGCTCTTTATACTAATTGGAATAGGGATGAGCTGTTCGGTTTTTAAACTAACGCAAGTGAGTCATTCGCTTTTTTTTTCAAAGAATATCGATTCGGGATTCGACCTTATGAATCTTACAATGACGAGACTTCTAAAAATATTAAAAGAAACTATTCATAGTGTTAAGTTAATTACAAGCGCATGTGAATTGCAAAGCTCTTTAGGCACATCACGTAACCTAAGAAGAAAACCGATGCAATGATGATGATTTTTTAGACTTTTAGCGCCAATTTGCTCCGGTAAACCCTTCAAATTACGCAAACTCTAATATAAACATCAACATCAATTTCACCACATAAACAAACCGTCTATGACTGCAATTAGGGATGCTTTTCTTCCGAAAGGTCACGACGGGGTTTCGCACCTTACACTAATAGAGCCGCCGACGTTACAGCTTTCTAACTATCTGTCCGAGAGGGTGACGACGGCGGCTGACGTAATGCGAGAAATTAAAATTAATCCTACTCCGCCCGCGGCCATGTGACACACATCACATACACGCGCACGAACGGCCAAAACCGGACCCATGGGGTGGTGTCCCAAAACGTACCCTCTGTTGCGGTTTGCTCGGGCTCAATGTCGCGATGTTGTGGCGGTCGGGGGTTTTTTTTTTTACATAAACTACCCCTGTGCCTGTGTAACTCTTACACCCAGACGGTCAACTCACACAATCAGCACACGTTAGGCTGCCCACGCACGCGTTTGCTACGCTGTTCACATGAAGATCTTCGCGTCGTCGTGGGGACGTCTCGGATGTCTCCCCGGATGGTGGCGGTCCCGCGTGCTATTTTAATTAATCAATTTCATCTTTTACCCTTCGCCGTCGTGTGTTCTCCTTGTTGTCTGGCTTAATTTATGGCCGGTGAGTAACGAGAAGAGATTATAGTAAGTTGAAGCTAAGGAGGAATTTTCGAGAGGCTGCTTAGATAAGAGAAGTATTATCGGGAAGTAATCTGTTCGATGCACACTGGCTGTAGAGCTCGAGAGATCCGCTCGTTCACTGCTAAATAGTCTTTGGCAGATGAACGGGGTTTCCAATTAATTCGCAACAGCTTCCACCTTCCATAGCACGAGCGTTCCTGGAACAGCTCTCGCGCTGAGAACAATCTTAAGAGGCGATCTGCGCAAACTTCAGAGTATTCCGCCTTTCAAGTGTGCAACAAGTAGCCCATCGAAAACAGAATGAATGTTTGATAATCAAGAGCGCATGTGTGCTCGACAGATCGTTGGCAAGCATTCTGATTGGAAGTTCGTGATGTTACACAGCGACTGTTTCCATAACTGAAGTGACATCTTAGCGTATAGAAACATAAAGTTAATGGAAAAATAATATAAATAGTATATTATCTTTATTTCCTCATTTCAAAAAAGATGCCGTAGAGTTTTATGCAAATTGATTACGTACAAAAGCAGAATACTTTCCTCGTGATCTCCTCAGGATCGAAGAAAGATGGAAATAGAAAAGCAAACAACAAATTAACCGTGTATTTGTGACTATTGCTCAACTTGCCGGTCACGCTGAAATAGGTTATCGTTTTCGGTACCGCTTCTCGCTTTCTCCCCGATCATCTAGCAAATTCGCGATCACACTCGACAAGAAGAACCGTGGACCGCGAACGGAAACGAGCGCCACTTTAACTTTAACTAGTTGTTTGAGTGTAGGTTAGATAAACCCGTCTCTCCCGCGGGGAACCGCGGCGTCCCGGCATTCTTAAGCACGCGCGTTTTCTCTTTGCGGTGCTTCGCTTTACGCGCGGCTGCTGGGCCGGTGTTTTTGCGCAAAGAAAGCACCGGGAGGCACACGCGAGAAAAGCGCACCCCGGGGAGCCGAAGGAACGCACGCGCGGGCGCACACACAAGTGGCAGCATGAAGAGAAGAAAAAAACAGTGATACACACACACACACACACCGAAACAAAGCCCGGCAGGCACCACTCTTTTGGTTTGGCTTAATTTTTTATCTGACCACAGCGCCAACTACAATCAGCAGAGGCAGCCAGCAGCAGGAACAACATTATTTCGCCTCTGATTAAGCTTAATGAATTAATATTTACGTACGTGTATGTGCGCATGTGGTTGGCAAAGCAAACGCTCGACGGTTTTATGTAAACCGTACGGGGCGAGGCACAGAAATGTTATGCTTACAGCAGGGTGGGTGGAATGTGTGGGGGGGGGGGTTGGAAGGAGAGTAGGGGAGACATCAATGGGTTGAATGCCATCGTTGCTACAACGACGGGGTGCGGTTATGGCACTCGATAGGATTGATACGATGTTGAAGCGCGCACACAAGCGCGTATCGGTGGACCCGAAGAGCAAACAAATAAGCGTAATGATCGAACGCCGTGCAATATGTAGCCCCATTGGCTGCTGGTGAGCTGAGTGAGCTGATGAAGCGATTTACTGTTCAAGTTGTTTATAAAACATTATGAATTTGTGTACTTTGGTTTGAAATCGTGGAACTGTTTTACTAGTGAATTTACAATAATTTAAAATTAGTTTTTTTTTTAAAGTAACTCATGGACTGATGTGACGCATTGCATCTGGAGTCTGATCTTGCATCTTTTGACTATAGGGAGACTCTTGTTATGATTCTTTTCGAAATCGAGTTTTGAAACGATTATTTTAATGGAGCAAATCACAATCCTTGAAAAGACTAAACGAGCACATAACTGATTTGCACAGTTACACATTATTGGCAGCTTCGTGCAAAGTACGAAAGCGATCTGGAGCCAGCGCTGGAATCCTTGACATATCTATTATCGCAACAGACATGCAAAAAATCATTAGTTTTATGCATAACTTATTTTTTTCCTTCTGCCTATCCGGAAATAGCCGCATACATTATTGACGTAATTGAAATATCGCTTGTATCGCTCGGCTCGCCGCACGCAACGCCACCGAAAGCGGACATGCCGACGCTAATTTGACAAACGTTCGATATCCACTTCTTCCGCATCCTCCGCGCGCAGTGTGTCAAAAATTTTCAGCCACTTCCACGTTGTCGCCGAAAGAAGTCGTGCATTTCTTCCTTGAACCCCGCTGCGCAAACAACATTCGCGCGCCGAATGTGCATTACTTCATTTCTTCGGCCGTTGAACGGGTCGGACACTCGGCCCGCCCCGAGGGTATGTGTGTGTGTGTGTGTCTCGGCCGACGACGAATGGTTCCGCACATGGCGGCCTCGGGCCGCTGGGAAGCGACGTGGGGGGAAATGACTTCCGTTCGATTGGGGTGAGCATTTCTTTACGACCCCCGGCGCACAAATTTCAGCCGACAAAGTCGACTGCCGACGTAATCGAAGTCATGCAACTGCGTGGTGGAGGTGCTGGGCATGTGTGTGTGTTCGTGTGGTGGGGTCAGTTTTGGGGGGTCCCCACTGTTGCTGCACACGGTGGCCATAAATCCGCCTCAACCATTGCGTCATAAGTCGATCGATGAATGCGACGCATTTTGTACACAAGTACACAGATTTTATTGTCCGTTTCGCTTAAATACCATTGCGTCATAAGTCGATCGATGAATGCGACGCATTTTGTACACAAGTACACAGATTTTATTGTCCGTTTCGCTTAAATCCGACTGAATATGATCTCGTCCACGGGTGATGGTGCGCTACATCAGTACAAGCTCAGTTGCCTGTTCTTGGTACCCTCTGGCGGTGTTTTGATGTTTTCTTTCTCATGTTTCATGTTTAATTTGTTATCATGATTTTACAAACGTGGATGTGTAAAGACCTGATCGAAGCATGCAATCGACATCGGTGTCCAAATTTACACAAAGCCAATAAACTTCCATCGCTATCTCCACGATAGCTAATCGATCAAGCGGAAGAAAAATCTTTGAACACCAAAAAACATTTAACAGAGACTCAAAACCAAATAAAATAATTAGGAAAAAAAAGATCGTACCATAATAAAATCCAACAACTGCCCTGCCATTGCTGATGATTGATAAGAAAACAGAGGGGAGGCACAGGTAGATCGCGATACCGTTAATAGATGGCCCGCTATTTTCGCACCGGCTTTTCCCCCTTTGCGATATGTTTCGCTTTTTTTCTTCATTACTTCATGCCCAAACTTCATTCCTCCCAGTAGCGGAATGTTTTTGAACGAATTTATCGCAAAATATGATCAGCGCAACAATAACATCCTCTTCTCCCCAGCTGTTTATGGCTATAACACCAGAAGAAGAATAGGATCGTGTGGGGCGGTCAAATTGAAACGTAAAAAAAACTCTTAGCGGTGTTTCCAATAAAAAAAAAAACGCCAAAACTATTTGGAAACGATTTACGGTTAAAATAGATCCGCTTTTTTCTCAGGCGCAGTGTGTGTGTGTGCGTTTGGTTCTTTTCTCTGTGGTAGCGCACGCAACGTGTGCATTTTCTTCCGCCCTGTTGTTGGAGTAAAGAGTGTTCGAAGAATATGTTTGGATAAATGGAACATAATTCATCAAAACAAGTGTAGCCGATAAAATAAGGCGTACCTAAAACACTAAACGATGCAACGGGGCTTTTTTCCTGTTGCCTCTGAGCAACAAGTGTTTTAGGTGTTTTTGTTTCGGTGAGGTGCGGTAAAACGTAATCTCCGCCTTATAAATTGAGCAATTTTCACAGCCCTTCTGCTGTGTTGTTAATTTGGTTTTGTTCTGATTGCTGCCGAGGTGAAGCAATTTTCCCAGTCGGTTTACACCTTCGATTTTGATCAGGTATAAATAACACGAATGAATAAATATCTGATCATTAGATTGTGTTTTGGTAAATACGGTGCGTTGTTTGTCTTAAGTGGGTAGAAAATTACAAAAACCAAACAAATTATTTGTAGATCTTTCGGGTTGTAGGATACAACAAAGAATAATGATAATTATTAAGAAATATTAACGATGAATAGTAAAATATAAGAATTGAATTGAATCAATTCTCGGTATAATTGGGTTTCGCTAGTAATCAAACGATACAGTCAGTACCAAACCCTAACTTAGCTTATCATATCAAAAAGATATAATAGTACATATTTATACTATAACTCTTCCAGGCTTTCATTGACTTAGTTGTCACCCGTCGCCTGGACAATAAGTCCTACCGTGTTTTGAGTGACGATCCAGTTGAGTTTCGAACGCACAACCTGTGGTGCGTAAGACCTTGCGCTTGCGCACGGGACCATACGGCCGCTCCAAAACGCTTACCTGTAAATAGAACAAAAAAGAACATTAGCATGAGTCACACTTGCTAAAAGCTTTTGAAAATTATAAGCACCCACTAATGGCATGAAACGTTCTGGAACAATATATTCTCTCCCGTCCGTTCTGCCACTCTCCGTTTGCCGGCGCAACCGTAACAGTAAATTTTTCTATTTATTTTGGCAGCTCGTAAAACCCGGTAGCTTCCTTGTGCGCACGACAGCGTGTGTGTGTGTTGTTTATGATTCATTTTTCGTCAGGTCCCGTAAGTGCACGTATAGTAGGTGTAACGCGGTGCCGTCGCTGGTACACTGGCCGGTACGCTGGTTGGTTGAATAAGTAGAGAAAGTAATACACCCAATGCGACGTGCAAAAACGTTGCAGAAGGAAGCAGCAAAAAGTAAAAGACACCAACTCACTATGTACCACCCTCGTTGCTGCAGTGGCTGTTTTTCGTGGCTTTCTTCCTGTGCCCCGCTGCAGCAACACACAACATGCACAAAAACATTCGGCCCACCGCACCTCCACAACCGCACTACACCCCGACCGACCTATTTCCGCGAGCGCGCGAGCGAAAGTATGTAATAGGCTGTTTGGTTTGGTGCGGCACGGAACGTACGCGGCGCGCGGTTCGTTCGGTTCGCCGTTCTGGTGGGTTAAATTGAATCTGGAACAAAACGGAGAACACACCGCTTTTGGAGCGCACTTTCACGGATGACTTTGTGCTCGCGCGGTTAAGAATTTCAATGAGCACCGGAGGGAAGAAAGGGACCGATGGTGCTAGCTTTTTCATTGCACTCCCTGACGAAGGTGTTCTTTTCGCTTTCGCCTTCTGTAGGCATGCTACACAAATGGCTTTAACACACCCAAGGACTGCATTCATTTGGAACATCTCTATCTGTCTACGGATGCACCACCAAGGCAAACAATTGTTCCACACCACGTCGGAAGGTGTAGCGGTTGGCGAATAATTTGCATAAACCAAATCGAAAACTATAATGCGCTAGAAGCTAACGAGAGCTCCTCGTTAATTAATTAGCTCACGTCGAACGGGAGTAATTGGTTAGTAGCACACAGGCAGAGGCAGAGAGTCTAGGTATATATTTTAATATGCGATACTAGTTAAGGTGCAGTTCAAGATAAATGCAAAATGAATTTATTCTTAAGCTGTGGTTTTAAAATTTCATAGTTTCTATATCAAATTTCCGTAATTTCCGAAAAGTAATTTTAATATAAGCAAAAACTATGGCTGAAATTACTTGTAACAGTTGAAAAAGGCTTCTTTATTATGCGAACTTGCAATAAAATAGATAATTCTCGATCGCCAACATTGTGAAAAAGTCGGATTTGACAGCATGTAATGTTGAAGATTTCATACAAAATTTGAAGAAATTTTCGCATTACCATTATTATTCCTACAATGTTATTTTTCTCAAGTTCGCCTGCCTGAAAATATGCAAAACACATGTTGCCACCGGTGTTACGCGAACACTCAAGGATCATTAAATTAAAAATGACACGTATGGCCACACACGCACACCCGAAACCTCGCGCATCTCATCATATCGCATCATATCCCGCGTGCGAATTTCAGCCTGACCTAGCGCGCCGACCGCGCGCTAAGACGGCTAAAAATACACCCCCATAGCGGCAGGGGCTAATCGCTTACTTGCAAACGCGTGTAATGCTGCTGTGCTGCGCGGGATGCGTTGGACTTTGGAGTGTGTGTGTTCGAATGTGAAAACAAAACTTGGGCCAGTGAGGTTCCTGCGATCCTCGCCGGAGGGCAATTTCGGAGTTACGCTTCGAAGATTTTGCTGCCCGTCCACCCATACGGCTCGAACAAACCAGAAAAAGGTTCGAACAAATGGACGCTGGACCTACATTTTACAGCCCCAGACCCACAGACTCGTGGGAGGATGGAAATTCGTTCACTTTACGCAACACACGCGCGCGCGCGCGCCAAGAGATGCGAGGTCTGTGATGCGCAAAAACGTGCCCAGAGCGTGACGACGGCAAAGGTTTCGGATTCGCACTTCTCCTGCTCAGACAGTCGCCGAAGCCCGCCGAAGAAAAAGAAACACCCCTGGAACTGGACCACTTTTCATTTCATCTTGTCACCCCACCCACATACACGCACGCACGCGTCGTCCAGCACGACCGAAAGGGCTGGACGGTGGTGTGGCACTTTCCTACCACGGGCCGTGAGTTTTGGACACAAATCTTGACCATCCGTAACGGAGAGCTGCCGAAAAACACAGAATCGGACCATTTTTTTTCCACTCGCAATTCACCGAAAAAAAAAACGCGATTGTTGTCGATTCGTTTCGGTGGGCGAAAGATTTGGAGGCCCTTGTGGAGAGAGGCCAAAAAATCCCTCCACAATGCAAAAGCGCCACGATCCGTGACGCCCGCGATCCGTTTCGCTTATTACGGTCAGTTTGCTCGGAATGAAACAATTGCCTCTTCATCTTCGAGATCGGGGGATGTGTGCATATGCAACACACGAACAGAAAAGAGCAAAAAATGAGCGTGGGTAGCCTACACTAAATAATGAAAAACAACAAACCGAGCGTGCATAAAATAAAGAAAAAAGCACACGACGCGGCGGTTAAAGGATTGTGAAAGTGAATCTCCACATTTTCACCGCGCGTTCGGGCGGCGGTTCGAAAATTGAAAGGGCATATCCCCCCGGCCGAATGGGCCACGAGATTTGGACGTTTAACCTCCTGCGAGAGCGTTATTAGTTACGGTGTGTGAATTTCGAAACCAAAGTGGCTTCGTGGTCGAACCATCTGACTTCTCGTGAAACGTGGAAATTGACCATAATGCCTTGATTATGTTGCGCGGGTCATTTTTTTTGTTGGCTCATCTGTCAGAGTGTGTGTGAGTGACTCCCGCAACTTCATCTTGCGCCGAGAAGGTGAGCGTGGTGCGCAGCTTCTCGCATACTCCCACGCTCTCCCTCCCCATTCCAGCCCACTGGCACCGTAACCTCCGACGTGCCGGTGCCATTTAAATTCGTCTCGATCAAACACGATTAAACCACTTGGCTCGGTTGTATTTTTCAATCAGCACCACACACACACACAGCGCGCAACGCCCTTCGACACGGCAATAGCTTCTTTATGGCCACGAAAATAAAAAGGTTATTTTCCGGTTGCTCCATTTTTCTCTCTCTCTCTCGCTCTCGTGCTCCATGAAGAAATTCTGTTGCCCGGGTAATAAAGCATGAAATTAAAAACATTAAAAGTCGGCTTAAACGGGTGGGCTGGAGCTTAAATCGCGTGAATTGAAAACATACACGCCGGCCTCCAATTTGGTGCAATAAATTATTAAGAAATCTGTACGCAGTGGCACGGTACTAATGATTCATAGGATTGAAACTTTCATCTGCGCTGTATGGGAAATACATAAATAGATAAATGATGAATCAGAATTTTAGAAGAAATTAAGAAAACAACAAAATCGGGCACAATTGATCGCAACTAGTGTTGTGTCTTATGAATCTTTCAACGAGATTAAGATTCATGAATCTTTTATTCAGGATTCATTCAGATTCATTCATGAATCTTTAGAGATTCATAAGTATAAGTTTAACAGTATAAGTTTAACAATTTCATTAAAATAAAAAAACGTCATATGATACTGAAGAGTCTTCGAAAATTGAAAGTGATCTCAAATCGGAATCGATAATTCAATTCTATGAGCAAACTAGTCAAACCTTCAGATTCGATTTTTGGTGCTATTATTTATGGTTGCACTGTGCGAACTCAATGGCACGCTCCAAGATAACACAGATAGGCTCGTAACAGAACAAGGTAAGGCCGTTACCAGATGCCAGCTGCCGGGAAACGAAGCGAAAGAAATTCGCCTTAGATAGACATACGGTGGAAAAGCATAAAAGAAAGGTGAGCAAATAAATAGGACAAACAGTGCCGTTTCGACTCGGCGCGGTTGCTTCGATCGCGTTGTGCTGCTTCCACGTCTTCCACTGGCGCGGGGGTACGAGTGGGAGCAGCCGAAAATAGGAACACAACAGCACCGCGCGGTCGAGCGGCCGACGACGAGCAAGAACGTGAAAATCGTGACGATGAAAGTGTCCGATAAAATGTCGAACCGTTTCGATGCCGGTTCCAGGCGTGTGGTTGGGTGAGGCAGTAGGATGGAGGCGAGAGCCATTCCGACAGATCGATCGCTCACTAGCCCTGACGACCATTGCCGGCTGCTAGGGAACCTACGTTTATCAAGCGAGAAAGGTGCGCCGGCCGAAGAAATTTCCTATGCCGGAAAGGGGCGAAAAGAAACGTTGAAGGGAGTTCGCCAAGAAACGTAAATTATTCTTTCCCGCAAACTGTTTCAATGAAGTAAGGGTAACAAGTGGTGCTGCTGGTTAAAAAGTACAATACGGTGTTTAAACCAATATTTTAATACTGTATTATTATGATGTTTGTTTAAATAATAGAATATAAAAAGAATTTTCACAAAAGAAGGAAAAAATATTATTTAAAATTTAAAAACAATTGCGGAGTCATGTCCAAACATCTTAAAATAACTAAAACAAGTTCCACGATTGTATAATGCATACACCCTCCCGTTCCGAACAAAAACACAGAGAAATAACTATCCCATCGTAAGGAGAAGCGCTAAAATAACACGAAATAGCCTTCAAATGTCATCGTGGCACGGAAGTTATAAACGCGGAAATGGCAAAATGGAGTGAGCGCTCCCCCGCGCGGAGGATGATGCACTCTGGCAATAATTCGCACGATCCTGGCACCTCCGGCACACCCTTTCCTCCCCTTCCTTAATGGCCCTCCGTCTTGTGGGGATCTGGGGATCGGAGTGTTTTATCCCGCGCCGATTAACCTTTCGCGCACATATCTCTCTCCATAAGTCGCGCACCGCTTGACTCCGCCAAAAGCTGGCACCGGGCGCGATATGACGGGCGCATGCAGGATGATGTTTGTCGTCCCCCTTTGTACGATCCCTTATCCCCGTGCGCCTCACACGTATACGGTCGTGCGTTATGGATGCATATGCTCGATGCCCTTCGACCTTGTGCGCTGCACCGCGAACCGCCGCACAACAGCGGAAGATGTTTGTGTACGTCCGGGTGAGAAATGAGCATCACAAGTCACGTGAAGCATCGCCCATTAGCTGACCTTTTCACCACGATCGAGCACTTAAAGCGGCGGGGAAAGAAGGTTGCCGAGGAGTTGCTCGCTGTTGTGGCGACACGTTGTGGATGTCGAGGACTTTCTTTGGAGTGGCGAACGATGATTGTTTGGAGAGAAAAAAAGCGAAAGTATTGTCGTGAGTGTGATCGCCAATTGAATAAGGGGTTGTGCAAAATGCATTTACATAATAAATAAACCAATAACATTTCGTTGTTTTCCAAATGAAAAATGAACCCGTAATAAGACGAGGGGAAGGATGACACATATCTCCGCTGTCATTCTCCCGGAGTCGGGCGGTCATCATCAGTCGTTTACATAAATGCATTCTACCGATCACGATCGGCTCACCCATTAGCGAGTCTGTTGTGTGTATGTGGGTTTGCAGATAGTTTCTGCGCTTCTACGGGTCGAACGTACGTAGGAGCACAAGCATCGGAGTCATCATTTCACTGCAACCAACCAGTCAAACGGCATCACTCCGCCCATCAACAATCATCGGATCTGGGATCAGAGAGGTCTGACGAGTCGCAAAACGTACACATGCAAGATCTCCGAGGAAACAGTATGGGAGCAGAGAAAGCAACAGAACCCAACACCGATGCGGCTACCCAACGATGACGGATTCGTATGTAGGTCAAACTAATAATTCTCATCTGCCCTCCCGAAAGCGGGTGTGTGTGTGTGTGTGCGTGCTGCTGTAAAAGATCATCTTTGCCCACTGCGCAACTTCTGATTCTACCGCAGTGACCATCAACTTCATCTCCAGTCTTCGGTTATAGTTGAGTGGAATGATAAGTAAAGGGAAGAACTATCGATTGTAGTGTTATAGGAATTCAAAATAATACAATTTCACAACGGATCGAACATTTTGATAGCATTAACCATCGCCTTAGTGATCCAAAATGCCATTCGCCTCTGCGCATAACGCTCGTGCTTCTTTCTGACACAAGGTTCAATTTATTACGCTTCTGGAAGTGTCGAAAAACGCCCTCCGGTGTCAACGGTGTCCACTAGTGCAGTGAAGCGGCATCACTCCCAGGAGAGCACAAATCATTCCTCTTTTAGCGAGGGGAATGAACACCGTGAAGCGCTGTAATAAATTAAAGCTTCTACTAACTTCTTAATTAGTTGCAACACGCAGGTCATCCGTTGCGAAGAAAGTCTCCAGCAACGTCTCTTGACACAACTGACCGAACACAGACACGCAGTGTGACAAAACATCAACATACTAACGGCGGCAGCAAAATGGCCACCGCGAGGATAAACGTCAAAGCCGAAAATTAATCGCTCCTCCCATTAGATAGTGTACTTACACATCCGGATCGTTAAGCCATACAATGTAACGCACGCGAACGGACATATTACGGACACATGTTATGTCAAATGCAAATTTTCCATCACGTAATAAAAACAGACCCATCGGGTTTGAGAAATAGTCCTACAAGACAGCCGTGACATTTCGAACACACACAGCAGAGGGCAGAGATGCATGAACCATTTTCGCTCTCGTGCGTCTATCGATAGTAGGATCAATAAGTACACACGGGCGTGGAGAGCGCGTGCAACACACATCTCGAAGATGCACGAAGCAAATGGTAAATCATGTTAATTGTTTATCCGAAAGGACGACGCGTGAGGCTCAAAAGGTAATAAATATTGCCGAGGTCGTCTTTCGTTTGCATGTTGCGATCGCCAACACGCAAAGCCAGTTCCTTCTTCACGAATAGGCAAACAATCAATATTTAGTTTCGCCTGCGATCAATCCCCGAAGAGGCGCACCCCTAATTCGATGCCATTTCCCCAACGCGGCAAGTGTGTCGCACGCTGAAAAGCACAAAAAAGGGCAGGGGAATCTCTGTATGCATAAAACACAGGAGCAAATTTGCATTTTACTACCGTGCACATGCAAGCACAGCCCAATTTGTGTCGACATCGGTTAGCAAATATCGAGCCGTGGCTCCTAATCCCATCCAGCCCGTGCTGCTGCCGCTGCTGCTGTTGATTGAGTTTGACCGTAATCTGATGATTTAACGACGCCACGAAAGGTTTGAAGGCAAATGATTGATGAGATTGGAACATGTCGCCGGTTTTTTCGGTGTTTCTGCCTGCCCAAACGAGAGCAGTAAACAAGGGATTATGACAGGCCGGTTGCATAACGATGGGCCGTTGGAGACTGATAAATCAGACTTGGATGTTACATATATCAGAATTAAAAGCGATTCATCCGCACGCAAAAAAACAAAAGACATATTTGAAGCAGGTTTCCGTACGTCGCAAGACATGCTTTGTTGCGTAACGATAAATAGAAGTAAATACAGCAATATTTTTCAGTGCATAATTTATGTAACTTTGCACTTCCTTTGGTAATTAAATAAATATTTCAAGATGAATCAATACGCTTGATGCTAACGTTTTGAATAAAGCGGAACAATTGAGCTTATTAACGTGATTTGAGCAGCTTTAGAGAGCAGGTCCGATGGAGCAATCGCTAAGCGTGATAGTCAAATATCTGTCACACGGGTGGTACTGGATCGAATCTGGTTGAAAAAAAAAACTTTTCAAACAAATGACTACTGACTTGTTTGTATGCATATTTCCTGAAACATAAATTTCTACATACCACCTCGTAACGAACTATCTCTAGCTTAACTTGACATTGAAACAGGAGAAAGTTGAAAATTCCAAACTTATTGCATAAACCAGAAAACATAGGAGAGAGATGACACAAACTAACGGACCCCGTTTAAAAGCTGCACGGCATTGCACAATTAAATTATGGAAGCAGCAACAAAAAACAACCACTTAACACGGGGGAGAAACAACGATATCACAGCGGAAGCTAGTTGCACAGCGGTGCGCACAGCATCGAGAGCACTAAAACTCGCTTCCCGAAGCATGTCACTGTGCTGGTTTCTTTTAAAATTGCATCCTTCCTATGCATTTTTCCCCTGTGTTCGCTGTTCTTCGCCACCAACAGTCTCCCGTGTGTACCACTTTGCCTCCGAAGTCGGTCAAATGAAATCCCTAGCGCATCCCCCGTCTCACCGTATCATCCGGGAGTGACCCAAATGCAAACGGTTATTATTTTTTTTACGACGATGCAAGCCACGTCCTTCTTCTTTTCTCCCTCGTAAAAACGCACTCTCGGCTCGTTGACAAAGCGATGACACACTGCTGCGAGCCGGCTACGAAAAAGGGAAAATGGTGCGTTTATTGACGCCCGCTTGTGATGCTCGAAAAGTGACACGGAACGCCTTAAGCAGCCACGCCACTGGGCCAAAATTATGAATGACGCCGACGGACCGATTGCATTTTTATGGCGATTTTCACCCCGAAAGTTTCGATATGCATCGGACGAGTCGGTCGGCAGCGGTCCTGTGCTCCGGGCGAGCGATGATATTTGATGGTTCGCAATAAATCGTCGTTCCGAAGTAGGTCTGGAGGAGCACGCTGCGTGTGTCTCGTTAGACAAACGGCTTAAAGAGAGGGCTCAAAATTGAAGAAGAATTTCGAAAAATCTTGCACGCTCGCACGGATGCGCGCACAGGGCAAGCGTAAAATATGCGACCAAAAGCGGGCGGCAGATATTTATTGTCACAGTCGTTGCAATTCAGCACGGAACACTCCCCCGTAGCCGCTTCGGCTTTTGGATGCACACTGTGACATTATTCTGCCAGCGTACGAGAGCTGTGTGTGGGGATGGGGGGAAACGTTGCACTATCTTAATTAGAATCAATTTTCCATCCATCACCAGCAGCACAGCGATGCACGGGGCCGATAAATAACTAAATAATGATTCCACCACACACGCGGTTGTGCTCCACATTTTGCAGTTCCACTTGGGACGCGCTTCCTACTCGGTGTTCCAAATGCAATGTGAACCGTGAAAGTGGCTTTCGGGATGTGTTTGTATGTTAGAATGCAGGGTTTTCTGTATCTATCAATTTTCTGTGTGTGGTCAACGCGATCAAACAGATGCCATGCTTCTTGCGTTGTGTAGAATGCAACGTTTAAAGAAACATTGAGCAGAACGCCTGAAATAAGGGAACCGAAAGTGAGTGAATTCAACCGAACTGGGGTAAAATAAGGGATCCCGTGTGTTCCTCTTAACCGAACGAAACACACAATTGCCTTCCTTTCGGTTTCCACAGCATTCAACGGCGGTTTGCTTGTTGCTTTGCACATTTTATTAAATTTCTCGCCCCCTTTTTTTCGAACTGTTATTGAGCTGTCTCTTGCCGACGTCCAAAGCGGATCACAACGAAGCGGGACCGAAGCGGCCTCTGTAGTGCCGGGAGCATAAATATGTTATGCCGTCGCAGCAACATTGCCACCACCAGAAGCAACAGATGGTTTCCAGTTTCTTTGCTTGTTTTTTTCCGAATGGTTGAGATGCGCTTTTTTTTGTTTCATTTCACTGCAAACATGTCACTCATGTGTAAGAAATATAAAATACTTCACATGAGGCGGGCAAAAGATACAACACCACAAACAGGATGAAGGATTAAGGAAAGCAGACATCATCGGCCAAAAGATAGGGTGCAACCAAGTGTCATTTTCTTCGCAATCGCGAAGTTATTCATCCGCAAAAAACATCACACAAGTAGGCAAGCATCTGACCCGTATTTGCGGTTTGGCTTCCCAGATTGGGTGAATCGTGCGCCTTGGGATAAACGAAGGTAACACACAGCACACGATCGCGTCACTAGAGTGATCGTGACGTATTCGTTCGCTGGTTGCATAACAAAGAACATGTGATGAAGAAACACACTGTCAGAAGTACCATGCCGAAGTAGCAACAAATGGCATGCACACACATTTGCCCGCTCTGGGATGATGCATTACAATGTACACCACCCGCGTTTTTGGAAACAAAGTATCGCTGTTCTCGACGTTTATTGCATACTGTTCGAAACGTATTCTCTACTGCGGTAACATAATGAAATGGTTCATTACCCACGACTGGTAGGTAGGAAGGAGGAGAGAGCATACATTCGTTGTTGACACAACGATCGAGCTCTTTCGCCATGTGTTCCAATCAGTTTTATTTACCCCATGGAAGAACATCACATTTCGCGACATCCCACATTGCCCATACTCGCAAATGGAGCGCGCGGTGTGCAGATCGCCATAAATGTCTGCTCGTCGTGTCGAAGGTGAAGAGGAGTCGGCCGGTCGGTTGCTACAAGAAGAACATACAAGGCGTATGAAACAAATCCGGCTCTGGTACGTGAACTCGAAGGCGTACTCGATTTGCTCCTTCTCTTCTGGTATTGGTTGCGGTTTTTGTAGCAGAACCACACTAGACACGGTGTCGTCACGGTACCATCGGAGGAAGGCTTGGAACGATTGCAATTACACAGTTGCCACAGTCCCCCGTCGTCAGTAAACCACAGGCGCAGCGCGTTCACGCATGTGGACGACAGCGTCGTCGTGTTCTATATTTTGTGCAACGAACAGATAGGGAGTAGAGTGCGTAGACAACATGGCTCCAGGAGGAGGTATAGTTGGACTGGATCATATGATTTATACGCTTTATCAGTACGACTGAGGAACTAGCTCTGCTGCTAGTGTCTAGCGTGATGTAGCAATGGTATAGACGAGAAGTACACTTCATCCAGTCAGTCAGTCAGACATCTCGAGTGCCGTGAAGTTTAAGTCAGTTGGACACAAACTATATAACGTGTCAGATCTCGATGGATCTAGGTGCCTGGTGATCTACGCAAGTCACAACACAACTTTTTACTATAGAAAAATGAGAAACCCCATTTTCAAGAGATATGAAACGACCTTATAGGCGCAAAGATGCTTCTAACAAAAAATCTCTTCAATTTTCTCTGGCAACAGCTTGATCTTGGAAAAACGATTCCGGTTCGTTCGACCTTTTGGGTGTCCTATTTCATCGCTTAAGCCGTTTTCCTCTAATGACTTGTTACGATACACGCTGAGCTCTGCAACCTGTGTGCTCCGTTGGATACTGTCCCTTTAAAGGTCAATCCTTCACACATCGTATAACATGCAATGCAAACACCGACACACGATCGACGATTGACGTTCAGAAGACCCTGAAAACATGCAACCAACGCTTTTTTCCTTCAAAACTTCTTACCAACCCACCACCATCGAACCACGGGGACACGCTTGAGACGGTTGTTTAGCGTGTGATGAAATACGAGAGAGCTTTCAATAACAATCAACATCAACGTGACCACGGCGCGGTTATAAAGGTACCGTGCTGCACCGATTAGGGCCACCACCCTCTCTCGACCAACACAAGAAGCAGGTGACGCATTTTCAAAAGCAACAAAAAAGTAACCTCGATTCTATTTCAAATTACCTCACGTAAAAGACAGATTGTTCTCATCTGTTGAGGATTTTTTGTAGCCAGACGTAATTTTCAATCAATGTGCCTCGTTTAGACGCCTACCAACAACTACATATTGCGCAAATGAATCTTAGAACCGTGTTTCTACAACGATTTTTACTTAGACACTAGTTAGTGTCTAGCTGCCTGGGCCGGTACTCCGCTTTTGATCGATGAAATCTTCCACTCCATCGTCTAGACGTGCTGCAGTTGGCACACAAAACCGCAACCAGCCTTCACGAAATGACATGGTGGACGTGAGGTGGATGCTGCCGGTTGGCAGCAATCTGCCACTAACATTTTTGTTAGTGGCGCGTTGACTCATGGTATCAATTTCATATTGATACTTGTTGTGTGGCAAAGCTCCAACAAGAGAGGTCCGGGCATTGCGACACGATCGATTTTTATGCGCACACACAGGTGTTTTACACGGGTGGGAAAATGCATTGACGCATGAAAACCACCGCAGTGAGACATTTAGCCAATAGATCATTGTGGCAGCGTGATTTGAAATCGATATCGATTGCACATGCCCGTTAGAACTAATGCCTTTAGGGTTTTGTATGTACACGATTTGAAACGATCATGATCAGTGTGTGATCAATATGGAGAAAGGAGATCAAATGCGGAGATTAATTTACGAATTAAATTTACTACAATCATTGAGCTATAATGTGGATTAGATATTGAGGTGACAAGCCTATTTATGGTGAAAAATGTGTCTCTCACAATGAGATTTGAACTCACGACGCCTGAGATTGTATACTCCCGACTAACGGACATGGCCATACGGCAGGCTACAATTCATCACTTAATTAGCAAGTATAAAGTTCCAACTATGTACATAAATGAGAAAATAAACCATTCTTTTAGCATATCATTGATTGGTGAAGAAACGTTCATCTCAAGCTTTGCATTAACTCATCTCGAGGGTATAAACCACGTTTAAAGCGTGTCGAACGCACAAACATGATAACCATCTCGGGGCGACGTATTTACGACGGATGAACCGTCAATCCTGCCCATCGAGCATCCTGCCCCTCCAGCCAAACCATATTTTGCTGACATAAGAAACTGGCATATCCAAGAAGCTCTTTGCTAAAATGAAGTGATCTTCGAGACAAACGAACTCAGCGATCCGAGACTTCCGTCCTGGAAGCGCTCCGTATAATGCGTACTCAAGCAGTCTTCTCCACGAAGTCGGCGTATACACGCAACCAGCAGAAAGCAAAAGAAAGCTCACGGAAACAGAAATGCACTCTCTGCTACTCCTGTGCGGGGCACGTTGATGGGTCTGCAAACCACGTGGGCTGAAGGCAAGGAGCTGCACAGAAAGATGCATACTGTGCACACCATTACGGCAACATAAAACTACGCCGAAGAAAACGAAACGTTGTACGTCAAGTCCCGTTTACTTTTGTTGTGCCACCGGCGACGGTGCCGCCGCTCATGAATGAACGTCAGCGAATGCGATGAAGATGATGGATTGATGGCTGGCTGGTGGGAAGGATAAATGCCTGCCGGTGGCCACCCCTTCGGTCGTGCTCCACGCAGCGCCTTCAGGAGAAGGAAGAAGAGATCAAACATCATGACTTCCACCAGCAGCCCGCAAGCAAGTCGTACGTCTGGATGATCCAGCGTGGGGAGGTGGTCGCAGTGGAATGATGGCAACATCGAAAGAAAACGTTTGGATTTAGGGCGGCGTTGGGTAGCAAAAGCGCTGGGGTAGTCGCCCGATGCATCTGGAAGCCCGAAGCAATCCGTTAGACCACTTGCTGAGAGGAATAAGATAAGTGAGTTTTGCATTTGCATACTCTGTGGCGCGTGTGTGTGCATGCAGCCCGTTTGGAGTGCGTTTGGAAGAACTTTCCCACCCCGGAGCTGATACAGCATTCTATCGAATGAGATGTCCACTCTCGTAATCGTACCTGTCCGAGACTCTGCATTTCCGAAGTAGTTGCATTAACGGAACTTTGGAAGAAACGGGTCTAGTGTCCTGAAGAGCCAGCAATGGGAATCTCGTACTTCATCATCCTTTCGGTGTTTATTTTATCTACGCTTACGGACTGTCAGCGCAGGTTGTTTGAGAGTGGTCTTGAGAGATTTAGACATGCTAGCGACTAGAATTCATAAGCCGGTTTTAGAAGTGTGTAAACCTACCTAAAGCAGCACGCACTCACACCGCAGAACGTAGGAGTTGTCAGCATTCCAGAATGTGGCGGCCACTAGCAGACATTCTACGCCATAAATTATCCACCAATTTTATTGGGTTGGCAGCAGCAATAAAACAATTCCAACTAAAATTACTCAAAATCGAAATGACAGAAGGAGATATTTGTTTTTCGTGTAATTTTACTACCGAATGATCCCCTCCCACTGTCGTTTATCCATGCGTGCAGTTATAGAGCAGGGAAGCCAAGTTTTTCAAACACTTGCTGCCCCCTTCTTTGTCTCTTACGCGCACGGATCATATTAAAGGCACGTTCGGGTGAGCCGAGACACTCCAATATGCTCATTCATTACGTCGATAGCGAACGGGGCGGCGCGCATTACCTTCGATGACATTTATTACCCTTTGGGTCGTGGTTGTCCGCAGAACAAACGCTGTGCCGATTGTGCCGCCCCGGATGTGGCTTTGGTTTGTGGCTTGGGGGATTTTTCGTTGGAGGTATACGTTCGGGAGCTCATGGTAGAAGGAGATTTGGTTTCCCTATAAATTCGTGCTATAGTTTAATAGCTCAAGCGAGTGAGCATTAAGGAAAAGAAATAGCAGCTTCAAAATGCACGCCTAATGCTTGCTTACGACGACCCGCTTCGATTTGACTGCATGACTTTATGTTACAGATTGATTTAAGGTTCCCTCTGCTTAGCGAAAGTAAATGTAATGAAAACGCTCCACCACCGTCTCGTTGTTTGTAAAACGGACACCGGGGGCTTGGCCATGCTGTACACATCAAGCGGGAAAAGCCAATTAGTTAACCCGTCATGGGCCCGTCAGGCCACGGCGACCAGGGAGAGGATGGATTGTTCTTTCTTAGAGCTTTTTTTGCCTCAATTCGATCCAATCGCTTAAGGCAGTTCCGTCCGTTCGTCCATCCAACTAGTTAAATGCTACTCGATAAACACAAGCGAACAAAACAAAAAACGAAGCATGACGCATATCATGCCGGCACGTGAAGCTGTACAGCAACACTCGGCTGCTGTTAATCAACCTTTTTGTACAACATGGGAGAAAGTTATGCTAAACAACCGCGCGCAAGTACAGTGCCACAGCTGCACGTATTAACAACCCTTAACAACCCTTGGCAGCTGATTACGCTGCTGCCAGTCCAGCCGAGAGCTGGAGGCGTATTAACGGGAGGGAGTAGCAGCAGGGCTGGCTGCTGGTTTCAATTTTATTTACATCATCGTGTTAAAGTGAAAAGCACGCTAACGATCGCGCAGAGCGACGAACCGGGTAAACTGGAAGCTTGTGATCAGGCTGTTTTGTTTTTTGTTTTATCATATGTAGCGTCTAATCACGCAGGGGCATGCAATTGAAAATGAAATATGATCACTTTTTTACAGAGAAATTTGCTTCTTTATTATTAGAAAAGCAATATTCGAAATGCGCATACGATAGATTTGTTTGATTGAATATTCATTAAAATTTTTATGATAGCTTTGCTGGCAAAAAAACACATAAGTTCAAACCTCAAAGCTCGAAAAATAGAAGATTTTCCTATGGCTACAGACACCCAAACAACTATTTCAAGTGAACCAGAACATGAGAGGCAACACGCAAGCGTTACGGATAAAAGACTCCAGAATGATAATGGGTGTTCCTTCGGTACCCGAGAAATAGCAACAAAAATCTCTATTCGGTTCAATTTTAAAGCAATTTTACACCATTATCTTCAAGAATCGCTTCTTGCATAGCACTTTCTGGAAGGCGAACCGGCATGAAACACACTTAAAGCCATTTCTTAAACAGAGAAAAAGCGTTTAAGAGTTTCTTTTTCGCAATTTTCCACCTGCAGAGCATCACGCGAATCGAAACGGCTCGAATGGATGATTGGTGGCGATCTTCAGGTTGAATTCCGGAAACACGAACCAGTGCGCAGGAAGTACGGGGAATAATATTTTACTTCCCATTCCCCTGACACGCCACGGCATCGGCGGAAAGAAGAAAACGAGTGTGCAAAACAACATTTCGAAACAAATTCTTCCCTACAAAGTTTCACCATTGCTCTCCACGCACCTCTATCGCAATGCTTTCAATTATAATGCTTTTAGTGTGATTATGTCTGCGCCGATGAAACTCCAGAAAACTATTGCAAGATTATGCGAGAAAATTTGTGTTTTGCAGAACGCGAAAATTATTTGGAAAGAAAACGGTTGCGTAACCCGGCAGGGAGGGCGGCGATATCAATAAAATGGCCAGCAATTTAGCGGCTCAGTACGGGTTTACTGGTGAAGGAATATCGTACTAATTATCTTCACTACTGAATGATTCGGAGCAAGCAGGAATACCAAACCGAAAGCATTTGAGATGAAACATCTGAGCTGCTTTGGTATGTACTTAAGACAGTTCCGAAACTGGTTCAGAGTTGAGCTAGCTATACTTTACAAAACATTTTAGGCGAGGCGAAAACAGTCCAGAAATACATCAGCTACTGACGGACTACAACAACCCACACTTCGACTGAGCCATTTCTCGTGTACAAGCCGATAACTTGAAGCGAAACATTGACAAATTTCAATCAATAACATCCAAACGACTTCAGCGTCCAAAAAAGCCCAAAAGCCATTTCTCCACGGGTGTTTGTGAAAGGTTCCTTATACAGCCTCCTCCAAAAGGCACAACACCGGCCATCGGCTCCTCCTCCTTCGTTGTGACTAATGCGCCTAATCGAATGAAGCGATTTGCATAAAATATATGCACTCGCGCGCATACACGCATGGCCCCTCCCGATGGCCGTAAATTTGGCATCGACACAATCGGCGAACAATGAGCGAACGACACACACACACACACGCACATACAGACACGGCGATGGTGAGTACCTTTCCATTCGAACCTAATTCAGAATTCACATCCCGTCTTTCCGCGATATCCCCGGGGTGGTGTTGTTCCGTAAGTCTTCGCCTTAGTTTCTTCTTCGTTCTGGTCCCGCACACACACACACACGCTCACTTACCTGTAATGGAAGGGAAAGAAAATGAAGAGAAACAGTTAGTACCGCCATAATCGGA
>KZ071629.1:62441-77688 GCA_002091845.1 Anopheles cracens | reverse complement strand
GCGTGAAACAGTGAGCGTGAGAGCATAAATTAAATTGACAAAAACTAAAAAAGGGGCCCGAAAAACTCATAAGAAAATACGCCTCTTCTGTTGGAAATCGATTTCGATTGCGAACGTCAATTTGTGATGGAAAAGCAGTCGCTTCCTTGGAAACGCACACACACACGCACACACAAACACGAAGCCACCTTCGTTGAAAACCCCAGGCGTTCCTTTTCCTGTTGGGCAAATAAACATAAGCGCGCGCACACACACTCGCACACAAACGCACAGGCCAACAGGAGTGAGAGAATTCGGTGAAAAAAACGTTCGTCCCATTTTGAATAGTTTTTCACTCGGTTGTCGATTTCGATTGAGCGTCCATTTGTGCGGTGGTACCGACAATATTCACACTAGATGCACCAACATCGCAACCAGTTCCGACGGGCAACAAAACCCCTACGACTCTTGCACGTGCGTCGGAGGGCACATCTCGTGCAGCGGCGTTGAGGGGTTGTTGCTTGCGAGCCTGTTCTCCGCGGCTCCGTTCGCCGAAGAACGCACAATCCTTATCGCGCAACACACGATCGATATTGGTAGCTACACTTGGGATACGACGCGAGTGCAACGAAAGTAAAGTAATCTGTAGTGTGCGCCGTTCGAGAAAACGCTACGCCGCGAAACTTACAAGCACCGTGGTTGATTTTGAAATGAAAAAGTGCATTTGTGATTGTTTGTTTTGCGTCGAAAGGGGACACGAGGCAGGCCCGGGCATGGCAGATGTGCAGGCGCCCTCTGGAATGCCACCTTTGACAGCCGTGAGCTTCTCTCGAATGCAATCAACATTTAATTTGACAGTTAACCAATCGGGAAACGCCTAACTAATACTTTATTTTACGTGGTTTTTGCTTCAAAGTATTATTTTTTAATTTAAACATCATTTAAGGACATCAAAGTTAATTAAATAATCTAAAAACACAAATAGTCAACAAATATAGAACGGAGTAATGGCTGTCAAATTGTTTTTGCTTTTTTTAATTCGCTTGTCATATGAGCTAACCCTGCACCGTCCATACAAAGTGCGGGGTATCAATTTTGACAGGAGACTTTTTGTAAACAAACAATCCGATCGATGTTGTAAATTTTTGCTCCGCTCAAAGTTTTCGTTTCCGTGTGCCCTTTTGCGTCCCGAAATTAGCTATTTACGAGCGATGACGCCAGCGTATTGAAGAACTGTAGCGTAACAACGTTTAGAACGTTTGTGGTTTGCTTTTAGCTTAAGCATCATGAAGCTTAAAACGCTCTTGCTTAGGCTCCTGCTTAGTATCGTATCGTTGGTTGTGTTTAACGAGTTTGTTGTTTATTATATTGTGCTCTTGAAGGTAAGCCTTGCTTGGATTGCATGTTCAGCTTGCATCGAATAACGTTATCGTTGCCCCTGTTTCAGTGTCAATGGCCTTCCAAACCGGCGGCAGTGAGCGGTTTGGAGCCCGTCAGTGTGATGCTGCTAGCTGATACGCATCTACTCGGTCCCGTGCGTGGCCACTGGTTCGACAAGCTGCGCCGGGAGTGGCAAATGCATCGGGCCTTCCAGTCAGCCATAACCCTCTTCCAGCCGGAAGCCATCTTCATCCTGGGCGACGTGTTTGACGAAGGCAACTGGGTGAACCAGAAGGAGTTCGATGTCTACGTCGAACGGTTCCACAAACTGTTCCACACACCGCGGGGCGTTGCGCTGCACAGTATCGTAGGAAATCACGATATAGGCTTCCATTATGCGACCCGGCCCAATCTGGTACAGAGGTTCGGCGAAAAGTTCAACAATACCGGTGTGTCGTTGATAAGCATGCGAGGTGTCCATTTTGTGGCGATAAACTCAATCGCCATGGAGGGCGACGGATGCTATCTGTGTGAAAAGGCCGAGAAAGAGTTGAAATCAATCGAGACGATCCTAAAATGTGGTAAAGGAATTGGCCAGTGCTTGGAGGTACCGAAGCTGGAGGAGTACAGCAGACCGATTGTGCTGCAGCATTTCCCGATGTATCGCGAGTCGGACAAGGAGTGTCAGGAGCACGATTCCCCGGACGTGGACCTGTACCGGGAACGATGGGAGGTGTTGTCGAAGGAGTCTACCGATCTGATTGGAGATTTGCTCGATCCGAGACTAGCGTTCAGTGGCCACTCGCACCACTACTGCCATATGGTGAAGAATCGCTTGAAGATAGAGGAGTACACGTTGCCCTCGTTCAGCTGGCGCAACAAAAACAATCCCAGCTTCATGTTGGTAAGTGCTGCTAACGAAGAATGTTGCTTGCTTGATTAATATGCTCGAGTTTTCCTACAGGCACGCATATCCCTGAAGGAGTACACCGTGTCCCGGTGCCGCATGCCCGAGGAGAACACCATCGTAACCATATACCTCGTCGGTGGCATTCTGATACTGGTAGTGTTCACGCTCAAAATAGGAGGCTTTATCAGCCAGCTGCGGTCGCTGCTTTGCCGCGGTCGCAAGGACTATAAGAAACTTACCAAATAGCTCATAAGGACGAGCTCTTATCGTAGTTGATAAGGCTATTGTGATTGTGGTAGAAATAAAATCCCCAATTCGAACCCTTCATATTTGTTACACGTTGAGGGCATTAGGGGCATTAGGGGAAAGAATCAAACATTATTTAATGACTAATTTGTTGCTTTAGAACTATACGTCCTTTCGTAATTAGCTAATTCAATGTATAACCGCATCCACGGGGAATAACGAACTAACCATATTCATGTACACTAGCGCTGCGGCGGACGATAGCGCAAAGTGATTAAAGAGGAGCTGCCTCCATGTTGAAAGTTATTAAATTGTTCCATGTTCTTAAATTGTTGAAAGCGAGTTGTGTTGATGATATGTGTGGGTGCGTAAAAGCCTTAAATGCAGCCATTTTCACAACTAAGGTTTTCAATCACTTTGCGCGGTAGATGGGACAATTAGTAGCGTTACTCGTCGGTTTATTCGCTGTGCGTTTGCTTGTTTGAATTTTGACGTCTCTGGACGTCAGGTTACCTGGGAACTGTGTATGTGGGCATGTGTGGGTGTTTGTTTGATAAGAAAACGTTTTCGGTGAGCGAATTAATTGTTTCTATCCCGTTTTTAGGCGATATTTGTTCTCTTATCAGGTGCTGAAGTGGTTAATCTTTGCGATAAGAGCGCCTTCTCAGTGACATAATCCGGAATCCTATCGTTAAATTCACTTGGCGTGTGCAACTGTTTCACGCTCGCCTGTGCTTCGCATGGGTCAATGACCCGGCGCCGGGCCGGATACGTTGTTTTGCGTTGTTGCAGCTGAACCAGCTGTAATTTGTTTACATTGCGTTGCTAATTCACGCTTCATAAATGCGTAGAATAAGGCAATGCATTCGGTGCATCTGTATAATAGAATAGCATTCGTTTAAGTCTTAAGGCGTCGTTAGTTTCAAGGTCAAACAAAGTCGCATCCATCCAACAACACGGCAAACAGTTTCTACTGCTGTGGACATAATGCAGTTTTATCAGCACGAATGCGTCTTATCACTCGCAGAGGATGACATACTGAATAATGCATAAGCCCTGCGGATTGATTACAGAAAGGAAACGATTTTTCTTAAACCTAGCATGAAACAATCTTTTCCTCCCTTATTGGAAGCTTGTTGGGCAGCATCATTTGTTGATAACATAACAACGTACCGACTGACCTACAAAACGCCACCATCAGGCTGATAAGAGCCGGCTACTCTCGCGGCATCAGTGGGTCAGCATCGAACAGAATGGGCATACGTCTGTGCCGATGACTGTTCGAAGATAGCAAATACGAACAAACAAAACCCACATTCGGAACTTGTTTCCGCTGAGAAGCTTTCCTTTTTGTTCTTCCACTTTAAATTTCGATTCCGATCACCTTCACCTTCTTCCACGCTGCACGAAATGTGCATCGTGTGCATTGCAAAGTCGAGTGTGTGCGGCTGTTAAGCGGAGCGGTCCGGCCTCGGTCGTCAAAAGTCCATAAAATGGGTAACGCTTTTCATACACTCGGCCAGTACGTCGTCGTTGTCGTCGTTGAGTGTCCATCCCTTACGAATTCCAGTGGAGGGGTTTTGAAGCCGTTCCGTCCGCGAAACCGCTTGGTATTGGTGTTGGAAGACAACGTTTTCGACGACTGATTAGCTCGGCTGAGCGCTGTACGACTACGCACTGGCGAGCAAATATTAACATTGACCCAAATTTGGACGATCGTACGTTTACGGACCCACGAAAGTCCGTGGCGAAGTTCGCAGCCAGTGCGAGGTTGAAGCTTGTGCGCATTGGTTAAGTTCGTTTGTGTGGTGTTTAAGCGAGTGCACAGTGTACTTTCCAACTTCTATTAGGTGCTAAATCTTCAAAAGCTTGGCTATCTTCACACCCCGCGGAGGTAAACAATCCAAGCAAGCAAATTTTTTCGTTATCTCTTAAGTGACCTCTTTAGGGGCAAGCCTTTACAACACAATTGCTTGTGGTGGTTAAAACGGTGAAATTCTTGTGCAAAAGGAAATATAGCGATTTCAAATTTCCATTGGAAGATATGAAAATTACTGAAATTACTTGAAATCATCGGATGAAAGTTCTTCCATGCGCTTTACGGATAATTTTTCTCAAATTTTTATCTCTGCAACATTTATACCCCCTGTCTTGGTGATATTTTGCTAACTGGCAGATATATTCCATTCGTGACCTGGCGGGAGCTAAAACTAGGCCATCTCCAAAAATTGGCGGCACAAACAAACAAGCATGCTAAATTGGCGTTCGATGTGGCGCCTAATTGAATTCCCACCAGCTTCGCGTCTCTGTTTCGCTCTGCGCCTCGTGACGTGCCTGGATGACGCGAACATGAATATCAATTCGAATCATCGATAGCACGTGTCCTTCACACTCACGCACGCACGCACGGTGTACCGTGTCACTGGCCTGGGGAGTCCTTCTGGGAGTAGGCAACTCCACGCTCAGAGCACCGTAGTCATCAATCTTAATAAACTTTTTCCCCGATTTGGCCCGCCGCTGCTGGCTGACTCGACGCTGTCAGAGACAGAGGCACAACACAGTAGGCAGCAGACTCTAATGTCATTATTTTTCACTTATGGTGTGTGTTTCACTCTCGCTTTTATTCGCTGTCTCTTTCGTTCCCACCGGTGGGAATAAAACAAGGAGCGAGCTCATCGATACCGATGTATTCTGATTCCGGCCCCAAATCTCGCTTCTAATCGAGTTTCATCCTTCTTCTTCTTCCGCGCACACAGAAACACACTCGGCGAACCGAAGATGCGTCTGATAATCCTCGACACGGCCGCGTACGTCGGCGAATGGTCGGCCAAGTACGTGATGAAGCGCATCAACGACTTCAAGCCGGGCCCGGATCGCTACTTCACGCTCGGGCTGCCGACCGGCTCGACGCCCCTCGGCATGTACCGGAATCTGATCAAGTTTCACCAGCAGGGTCGCATCTCGTTCAAGTACGTCAAGACGTTCAACATGGACGAGTACGTCGACCTGCCGCGGGACCACCCGGAGAGCTACCACTACTTCATGTGGCACAACTTCTTCAAGCACATCGACATCGACCCGGAGAACGTGCACATACTGGACGGGAATGCGCCGGACCTGGTGGCGGAGTGTGACGCGTTCGAGGAGAAGATCAAGGCGGCCGGCGGCATCGAGCTGTTCATTGGGGGGATTGGACCCGACGGGCACATTGCGTTCAACGAGCCGGGTTCGTCGCTGGCATCGCGGACGCGTGTGAAAACGCTCGCGCAGGACACGCTGGAGGCGAACGCGCGGTTCTTCGGGAACGATATCAGCAAGGTGCCGAAGCAGGCGCTGACGGTCGGCGTGGCGACGGTGATGGATGCGCGCGAGGTGATGATCATGATCATCGGCACACACAAGGCGTTCGCGCTGTACAAGGCGATCGAGGAGGGCGTGAACCACATGTGGACGGTCAGCGCGTTCCAGCAGCATCCGCACACGATCATGATCTGCGACGAGGACGCGACGCTCGAGCTGCGCGTGAAAACCGTCAAGTATTTCAAGGTAGGTGCTGCCTTTGGGGTTCTTTAGGGTTGTTCTCGGTGAGTGGTGCTTTTCTTAATAGAGGTGTTAGCTTAGGGTGGTACTTGGAATAGGGCGGTCGCAAACATATTTTCATAAACTCATACCGATGCTGTACATATCAAGCCAAATTTCAATCAAATGCTCCTCAAGTCGAAATGTAGCGGTGATGGTGTTGGTTACTTTAGTTGTATTTATTTATTTAAATTGCCTAAAACAAGCGAATACTGTCTGTGTTTAAAACCAATCTGTATGTTTTAACTCGCAGTATCGCCTGTACTACGTTAATGTTATCGGTATTTTCACTTTCTTATCGATTGGCTCCAATATCCAAATTAGCATAAACCAAACATAATTATCGAGTTTATCCGATGAAATATCGTCACGAATTTGACAAATAGAATGTTGCTAATGCATAACCGGTATTAAAAATTGATTGAACTACATTGCTTCTCCTCTCAAGGTCGCAGGGTTTGTGTCTCGGGTGACTTCGCGCCTGAAGGTATGCAAGTTTTTTAGCCACTCAAAGCGACCAGCTGTTTTGACTTTCTGCACGCCATTTAAGATAAAGATTTGACTGAATATAATACATTGCATACATTCAGGAGCATAGCCATTCGATACACAAAGCCGGGTTATGGGTGGAGTTAGTAACGCAAGATGTTAATCGAGTTGCATTGCTTGCAACGTAAGTGCTTTTGAAATACAATATTAAAATTGTGTTTCCCAAATTGCAGAATCATTAAACTAATGACGTAGTAAGCCAGGCACATGATAGTTGTAACATTTTTGTTCCAGAGTATCTAGTTAATTGTATAATAGCGAATACTATCTTGCTTTCCTATTCGGTTGGTTTAACTGATAATGGCTATTCGATAATGCTACAGCCTGGGTGATGGTGGTAAATTAAATTCGATCACATCAATCAAACAAACAAAACGCGCTAATTCGGTTTCATTTTCCGTTCGTGGCCGGCTGGTGTGACTGCACCGGTTGCTGCACGATTCCGTCCACCCTCTCCCACCAGGCGCTAAGCAATGTGCACCACAAGTTGATCGAGGAGGAATCGGCCGACGTACGAAAGCTCAAGTAGAGCGAACGAGCAACACACGTGCGCACACACACACACAAGATGTCGAATTGCGAAGAGAGCAGTATTTTTTTTATTTTCTTCTCCCGAAATATATTTGAACGTACTTAAAATGCAAACCATCAGAACTACAGCTTAGATAGGCTACTCTTCATTCACCGACCGTACCAACACGTGACAAAGCAAACCTCCCCACAGTGCACACTGTTCAATCGGCAAAAAGAAACCTCCGGCTTCTCCTCCACCGGGGTGCATCGGGGGTGAAATGGATGATTGCTCAGGAAAAGCAATTTAGGAAAGCCGTCCTTCCACCCACTAATCAAATTTTTGTTTCTTCCCGTGTGTTTTTGTGTGATCTCTTCATGCGTGGCTAACCCGACATTTGGTCAGAGATTTCCGCGTGCGATTCCCGGGTTGAAGTGATTCTTACTCTGTTTTCTCTTATGTCCCATTTTCCGCTTGTCTTAGGATTGCTACAAACTGTCCGGCGATGGGCTCGAGCAGGCAACGGTTCGCAATTGATTTCATCCCTCCTTGTGCTCAGCATCCTCCAGCGAGCGTGCATGATGTCCCCCTCCCCGTACCTTACGCGGGTTTCCCAAAGAGCTTTCCCTGGGTGTCTTCTTGTTCTGCCCACCCCCCTCCCGAATGCATCCCCCCGAGTGGAGTGAAGCGATACCGATTAGAGATACGCTGTGGGCCAAGGCAGCGCTGGCAGCGCGTTCGGTTCTAATGTTCTTTGATTTTCTTTGACACAACGCAGGGTCTGATGGACGTGCACTCGAAACTGATCGAGGACGACGGACCGCCGAAGTTGACGGAGTAGAAGCGCCGATCGAAAGAACCGGACAACCGAGTCTACCTTGAGCTATTTTAAGGGCAACCGAAGTGGTCTTGCGTTCCCCGCGCAGTGCGGCGGGATGGGGACGTGTTACGAAGGGTGTTTTGCTGTTATGTCTTGCGTGCGGCGGGACTTCTTATTACCTTTTACTCGAATGTATTATCTCGATTTTTGGTTTTGTTTTCCAACCGATTTCAACCAACTGAAATCAAAACTATTATTCCGAAAATAAACAAAAAGCTTTAATAATAAAAAAAACACACACACACCCGAATGGTTATGATGTAGAAGTGTTGCCGAAAGCGCGCTAGTTATATCGCTTCTCAGAGTGTGGTCGATCGTAAAACTATGACGGATCGGCGTTGTTTCCAGCGCTTTCCCAGCGCGTCTGCTGTGATCCTTACGCCCCCAACCATCCGTAATTGACCTTTCGCGGCGAGTGTTCATAAAAGGCACCGTTTATGAACTTTAAAACCACTCGGACGAGTGCTTCCAAGCGGGCGCCGTAGATCACCGTACCAGCCCTCTGGGTGAGCGTGTGTATGCGTGTGTGTTCTGGTTGCGAAATAAAAGTTTCTCCATTTGAAGCACCAAAACCAGCCAAAACCCAGCTGCGGTGCTGTGTCGCGCGGTTTTATATGCGCACGGTGAAAGTTTATAGTTTTACATCACGGAAAGGATTGTGGATGGCCGTGTGCATGCTGCTAACGCTCGGCACCCGCAGGTTCAAGAAATGGCTGTAAAGAAAGAAACCCAAGTGTGGGATAATAACGGGGGCACAAGTGTGGTCACGCGCGCCGATTAGCTTTTACTATCGGGTTTCACGCCCGAAACACCCAGCAAAGGGCAGCGGCGTTAGTGGAGCAGAGCGAATCCAGGGCGTCGTTAAGATTTGATTGAAGGAACCAAAATAAGATCGGGCCGTAAAACTGTCGATGGCGGGCGGGTTGCACAAAACCGTGAAGGAGCAATTTGTGCGGTGCGTGTCGTTGTGTGCAAACAACGGAGGAGTAGTTTCGAGCGGTTACGAGCAAATCCTTGCCTAATATGGACTCTTATGGATGGAACAATGGTGCCAAGTTTTTTTTTTTGCTTCACTGATGGTTTTATTTTCTTTGGGGTATTGTTCAACGCGGAACATTAGCCAAAATACTTCTTCCAACTGATTTTAACGGCCTAAATAGTGAAGAAAGAAGCGTGAATACCTGAAACAGGAATAACATTTCTCCAAAAATTGGTTAAGTGTCTAAATATCATGCAATTGTACCATGTTCTCCAATGTACTCTTCCGTTACATCCTGTTAAAGTGAGAAAAGCTCCTCTCCAGTAAGGTGCTGATTAAATTTCAACCCTGCTATCGGTTTGGATTATGTCCAAAATCGAACAAACGCACTAGAAGCGCGTTATCTCCAGCCCGGTTCAGGCGTGAATGGCGCAGGCGAAGCCTCAAAACAAGGTCTGGGGCGGCAGGTAAAACCCATAATTGCGGACAGGAAAATTAAGTTCATTTGCCCGCCTCATCTCCGGGCCACGGTCCACGGTTCCGCACCTACTCACCTCCAAACAGCGAGACTTGTAATCTTAATCTTCAGTACTTCACAGCACCCGGCTTCGTTTGCGCTCTCGCAGCGGAAGGACCTCTTGGTTAATCACATTAAAACTCGGCAGGATGGGCGGGAGACGATTCCGGTGGGTGATTGCGATAAAAATAATACCACACAACACAGACAGAAAGCAGCAGCCGGCGGGATAGGGTGCGTCGTGGAACAAATAGAAGATAGAAAATACAATAAGAAGTTCAGGATGAGACTGTGGAAACCCGCGGTACAAATCGACCCGCGTGGATGAGTGATGCACGTTAAATATGGCCCCGCTCTCGCTGCACACAGTTTGACGAAGAGTTGGCGCACAAAAAACCCCAACACAGGGCGGGGATGCCGAGGGCTGAGTGAATTAAATTTCCAATGCCCCGTAAATAGCTTGCAACACGAACGGAGCAGATCCCGGCAGAGTTGCACCCGTTGCACCCGTTGCAGCGAACGGGCACCAGATGGGGGAAAACGGGCTCCTACTCCGGTCAAGAAACCCCGATTTTGTTACATGATACGAAAAGCGCTTTTGCTTTATCGAATGGAAGAAAGAGAAACCGACTGATTCGATTCGGATGGGATTTTCCACCCACATAGCGGCAATCCAGCCTGGCCAGAGCCATCCGCGTGCCTTACATCCTTTCGCGGGCCTGCGCTCGCGCTTCTCGTAAATTGGCCGGAACAGCACACCCAATTATGTTCTGGGGATTTTTGTTCGTTTCGCTTCTCGTCGTTTATTGTTTGCACTGTGCGGCGCGATTCGGGGGAGCTGGAAAATGAATGGAGCCAACTGGGGCTGAGCCATAGAAGAAATCGAATATTGAGTCGTTTTGGAAACGAGCATCCGCAAGGTGGAAGGTTCCGTCGGTGGGTGGCGTAGGAATTGGATAATGAAACGAAATTTCTGTGACGCTTTTTTTCGCTCTAGGGGATCCGAATAAATTGGAGCGTTCAAAGGACGTATAATTCATACATCGAATTAACTTAATTATAGTATGAATGTGTTGCAAAAATCTTAAAAGCGCTTTTGCTTTATCGAATGGAAGAAAGAGAAACCGACTGATTCGATTCGGATGGGATTTTCCACCCACATAGCGGCGATCCAGCCTGGCCAGAGCCATCCGCGTGCCTTACATCCTTTCGCGGGCCTGCGCTCGCGCTTCTCGTAAATTGGCCGGAACAGCACACCCAATTATGTTCTGGGGATTTTTGTTCGTTTCGCTTCTCGTCGTTTATTGTTTGCACTGTGCGGCGCGATTCGGGGGAGCTGGAAAATGAATGGAGCCAACTGGGGCTGAGCCATAGAAGAAATCGAATATTGAGTCGTTTTGGAAACGAGCATCCGCAAGGTGGAAGGTTTCGTCGGTAGGTGGCGTAGGAATTGGACAATGAAACCAAAATTTCCGTGACGCTTTTTTTCGCTCTAGGGGATCCGAATAAATTGGAGCGTTTAAAGGACGTATAATTCATACATCGAATTAACTTAATTATAGTATGAATGTGTTGCAAAAATCTTCAAATGTATAAATATCTATTTTAATTAAGCTCAAACAGTTCATTTGAGTTCATTTCATAAAATTCGTATGAATTTTTTATATATCAGCCTAAATGTATGCAATCGTTACATAAACTTATTCGTTCTCTCTCGAACCATGAATCTCTACAGTTTTTGCACTAATTCAATAATATTGTAATTAGTATTCAATAATACAGAGAAGCTTTTGTACATTTAAGCCTATTTTGCACGTTGGACTTGCGATGCTGGATTTGTAGATATCAGATATCATTGGAATCGATTGCCTAGAATATTATAATACCATTAAAAATAAAATACCATTAAAATAGGGGTTTAATTGTGGTTTTAAGGCTTTTAATCTGGCTGGGTGCATTCATGGTTTCTCCACTACAAGCGCACGCTATAAACATTTCCTATCGGAATTTTTGTTTGAGTTTGAATGTAATATGAGATTGAGGAACAATACGGTCTGGTTGTTACTACTTCAAACCCACCAAACGATCAAGAAGACACCAGTTTCCTTTCAGTTGTGCTCACAAAATCAATCAGTACGAGGTCTGCCCGCTCAGCCGAAGCTTCCATAAACATCAATCAGCGAATAATCTTGACAATGAAAATAAACCGCAGCCCGGCAAGTGCATTCTGACCCGGGAAGGTCCTCGGGGTGGCTCAGGTTTTCAGAATTTCGTTGATTCATTCCTCGAGGGAGCCGGGAGAAAAACAGTGAACACTCTTCCGCAGGCGGCTCGGATCGGCGCACCCGGGAGCCCAAGCGTTTGTATTTATTTGCCGATGCTAATGCAAAAAGCACGATTACAAAAAGCCATTCCGGGTTTCAGCCGCGAGGCCGCGTTCGGAAAACAAACCGAGGCTGAATCCTGTGCCCTTACCGGGGGCGGCGGCGGCAAATCCCCTCGGCGTTGAATGCTCGATGCCGTGATGGATGCCAACCGTTCCCACGCTCCGGCCGGCCATTCCGTTCTGCCTTCCGCTGCATTCCGATCATAATGATGAGCGAATCAAGTGGCCCACGGGAACGAAAAGCTAAACAAAATAACAAAAAAAAACTCCCTGAGAGACTGGGGTTTGGAAGGTGGAATTTGGTACGCCCGGGGGATTTCGGGGAAGCCACCAAAGGAGCAAGGATCATTTGCCACATACGCAAGCAAAAAAAAGGAAAAAAGTGGGAATGCCCTCCCAAAGCCACAGCGGGCGCAGCGCAAACGAGCGCATTTCGTCCGTTCTCGGAGCGTCTCGGAGGCCGCAGTTTGGTTCGACGGTTCGGGTTCGCTAATAAATTAGGTTTGCGAGGGATTTTAACGATGTTACTGCGCTGCCAAACACGCTCCGAACGCTCTCGTGCGGGGGAGCGAGCGCCGAGAAGCGGCTCGTCGAAAGATCGCTAATTTCATTTCCGCATAAGAAAGTGACTGGAAGCGGGAAAGCGCAAAAACAAACCATCTTCCCCCACCGAGGGGCTATGCGGGGCTTTTATTTTGCGCGGGTGCGTGGGATACGGCCGCGAGCGAAAGGAACATTTAAAATGGAAAGAAGAACTCGTTTCGCTTCTTTCCGATTTAAGTGCTTTCCCGAGAACGAGGACGGGAACGGGAGTTCCCGTTTTGGGGTTGTAATTGAATTAGAAATATTCCGGCCCGGCCCAACGTTTAAACAAACAAATCAACGATGGTGAAAAAAAGGGCATGGCCGGAATTGATCGATTACACGAATAATTTAGTTCCGGATTTGTGTGGAAGTATGTTTTTTTTGGCGATTTTACAGCTTGATTGTTCTTCAATTCGTACCGGTGCGAGCCGAGCTATAATCCATGTTTGTTTTGTTAGAATGGAAGCAGAAAATGTGGTTTTAAATTGTACAAACTCATGTCGTAGCCGTTGAAATGAAAAACGAAAGCTTTATCGAATCTAAAATGATTGATAGTTCATAAATTAACCAAAGCATTTTTAATTCGATATAATCATTAGTATTGCTTACAGCAGATTGCATACATTTGGGCGCAAATGTGTAGGATTGCTTTAAAATTGTGTTCCGTATGTTGCATACTTTAAGGCGCTGGCTGAAACATTTCAAGGCTGTATTTATCCATTTTTGCCTGTTTATCTAAGCAGCTGGCATGCTTAGTTGTATTGAACCAACGATTTAACTACTCTTCTCTAAAACTTTAACAGCCATTGCAATAAACCACCAAATATTTTGTATATTTTCCGAATGTTTATTCTTATTCGGGTGAAAACTAGCCCTAATTCGAACGGATCCCCAAGTTCATTAGAGCAAATCCACCGTATTCGTTAAAGTTAATCACACACAGTGAGAAAAAACGCGACCTTTACTGCGTTCCGATTGGGGTTGTAATTTATATCTCCCTGCTCTCCAGTCACCCGAAAAGCTGAACCGAAAAGTTGCGTGCCACCGCCGGTTTCCTTCGCGATTAGGTTCTGTTTATGTGTGCGCGTGAATAAATCAGTACGCTCGAAAAGGCAACGCAACACTAAACGCGTGCCGGAACCTAATAGTGCGCCCCGGACTCGTGCGGCGCCAGAGCATTGAAGGAGTGGTTATTCTTTCTCCGCGGTCGATTAAAAGCGCTCCTTCCCATGCGGGCGGAGTGGTTATTGTTTGAACGGTTTGATTGCTATCATCAAAGATGCATGTAGCGTGAGGGGTCACTAATGCGTTCGGTTTTGCGGCTCCGCTGCTCGGAAACGCGCTGAAACGACCACCTGGAAGGGAAGAAATTATCCGTGTCGATCCTGTTCACCCTTCTGTAGGCGGAACGGATTGGATCGAAAGCGTCGGGGGCGAAAAGCGTTATCATAAGTTTTAATTAATTTCACACCACACCAGCCGTCGCTTGGGCACCAGGGTCTAATGGGAAGCTCGTCGCGCTAACAGCAATGTAAACACCCCGGGATGGGGGGAATGTATCGCGATCGGTTTTCGATTCGATTCGGCTCGAAATGAAGGGTGGGTGAATTTGTATCAATTATGGTTCGCCTTCAAAACGGGCCGCGTTTTCTTCGAGTCGCGGCGGGTTTGTGCGTAGTGTTTCGATCGTGCCAGGAGTGATGAGATAAAATATTTACACGCCGCTTCCACCGCGTTGCGGATATCAGCTATCCATAAATCAAACATGCTCCCGCACAAACACACACTCAAACCAACGGAACCACATTATCGAATGCGAAAAGAAGCGCATTACCTTCTTTTTGCCAGCCAGGCGAAACGCTTCGGCGGGACGGGAAAACTTTCCCCGCTTCGGTGGTTCGTGCCGCACGCTCAATTATAATCACGAACGGGGGTACGTTTGGAAAACTGTGCATAAATTAAACCGAATCGCAGAATCGCTCGGTAGCGCCCGCTTCAGTAGTTTCCACAAAAGCCCCCGGAGCGAGGTGAGCGTTCGAGCGCATGATTCGATTTGAATATTTTTGTGGCCATTTTTCCCTTGTTAGATGAACTGTTTGCATGTTTACAACGCTGCACATGCAGACTTATTAAATAAGACTTACAGTGATAAATCGCCATGTATTTGGTGGCGTGCCTTAAGGTGTTTTTTTTGTGAAATATTATCATTTTATTGCCCTAAGCACGTTTGTAGTTTATGAACGCCTTATAATTATTGTTAACCAAAACAAATACACAAAATAAAAAAAATGTAAATTTGAAATTATATAACGACAAAACAAATAAATGAAAATAAGATTGAACTAAACAACAAGAAACACACATGTTTTATTCTAAATAGCTGCAAAAAAGAGCTATAACAATCATAAATTGTCGTCAAGCGACAATTTCAAACAAGAAGCACTCATGAGTTACTGTGAGTGCCTCCTTTTTCTACTACAGCGATGGTACAGCGGGAGCTTTCGTCGGAACCATTTCCATCGATTTTCCCCAACGCATAGCGCACATGTTTCACCCGTGCACAAGTTTCCCTTAAGCAGCTGGAGAGTTGTGAGATTTATCTCCATCATTGCAAGAGCCCTTTGCGCGAGCGTAACGGAGAGTGCCACAGAGGAAAGCTCGCTCGCTCGACGGACTTCATGTCAGCTGTTGCTACCGCAGCCGTCCGTTTCATCCGTTCTGGGCTGCACAACGGATCCCCAACCGT
>KZ071629.1:27784-51453 GCA_002091845.1 Anopheles cracens | reverse complement strand
CGCGTCTTGCGGTTGGGGTAACCTTGCGATGTGGTTTGGTGTTTGTGGTTCCTTTCGCTCAGTTTATGGTTATACGGTCGTCTCCGGGCAGAAAAAAAGCATACAGAGGACAATATGAGTTCCACTTCGGCAGTAGTTACAAGGCAGCAGGAGCTTAATGGAAACGGTCTATTAGAGAGAATTCTTGCGGTGCTTAATAATTTGTGGTGAAGCAGGAAAAACATGATGGAGTTTCAATGTTTGTATAGAATAAATGTGAGGTATTAATGATGATATTATTTGATTGATTATGGTATTTTTTCCCGAACGCAATTTCTTTAGATAAATACAGAATTGTGTGAAGAATACATAAAAATTCAATAAATGAATATAAAGCTTTTATATCTTCACTTTAACATCTTATCAATCCTTCCTTCCGAAAGAATGTACGAACATATCCCTTTTAGCAATTTACTTCATAAATCATGGCTCAGAAAGGCCACCCTTACTGCTGGTCGATATAGGTTTTATTGCTTTTTATTTTTGCCTCCATTTCGTTCTAATTCATCAATTTTATTGCTCGCTCATGCAATCATTCTCTGCTCCACATTTACGTGATACTTGAGTGGAAGCGTTTCTTAAGTTTCTGAAATGTGTACGTGTTTTCACTTTTAGTGCACCTTTTTTTGTCGACCGCCTGGTTCGCTCTTGCAGTGCGTTTTATCTACTTCACAAGGCTGAAGTGTGACAGTGCGAGGAGAAAAACCCTTTTTCTGAATTGCATAGGACATGGGTTAGTTTGAACATTTTCGTGTGAAATTTTCCTTATGATCTACACGCTACTGGGCGCCTCCATTTCAAACACACGGTCGAAAAATTACCCTAAAACCATACTTTCTCGTACAATCTGAAAGCTCCACGCGTGTAAACATGGGGCAGGTCATGTTTCAAAGTGATTACAGCTTGAACCATATTTGCATAGCGAAAAAAAAAAATCTCTTCAAACATGACATTTTCTTGAAACAACAAAACAATCTACCTTTTCTGGTAAAATATTTACATGAAAATCCGATACGCACAGTTCACCTGCGCGTCCGTGCTCGTTAATTTCCCCGCATCATCCCTCGTCTCGTCTCGCATCCTAACAGTCGTAGCAAAGCATCATGATGTACGAAATAACAAAAAAAAACACATTCGCCAAACACCACTCTCAAACACTCGAAAAGTCAAAATGGTAATGTTACACTGTGTCCTTTCCAACACCATGTGCTTGAACATTTCAAATCGAAAACTTCTACTCGCTGCTAGGCGACGACGTGCGGGAAAGGGTGCGCACGGGAACGATGGCGTGTGTAACTTAAAAATGGCGTTACCCTGTCCAACCCAGTCGCAAGAAGTGACATCCATCTGACGAAGGCAACGTATGAGTTGTGTCAAACATCGGTGGAATCGAGAAGGCGAGCAAAGTTTTACTAGCTTGAAATTGAGGGAGTCTGGAGAACCGGATTGAGTCATTCAACGCGCACATATCAAAGGATCATTTCCCGAAACGCCGAAATTCCGTAATATCCCCCTGAACCCCGGACGACGCGCTAGAATAGGCAAATAGAAACAAACGCGCAAAAGTTTACCCTGCACGTTGCGCGCGAAAGGGACCGGAAGAACCTTTGCGCTTTTGTACCTGGGACCTGCCTGCCTTGGAAGCGCACCCGGCACGAACAATCAACAAACCCCGGGCGGCGTCCGGAAACGACCACCGGGACGGGACAGGACGGGACAGAATATTTGCTTTCTATCACACCTTTTTCTGCGCTCTCCCTCTCCTGGCTCGGGCTTCAGTGGCTTAAGCTCTAACCGGGCCCGCCGTGATGGCGATGGTGATGCTGGATTTCCGCGGAAGTGAACACTACACAAAAATGGTAACCGGCCATGATTAAGGACGATGTCGGGCGGGCTGATAAACATCGTGCGAACATACCGCAACCGTCCCGTACCGCGCAGGAGTGAGCGAAAGAGGTGTCGGGCACGATTGTAGGCACGATCCTTTTTTTTTCCCCTTGGCTTCATTCCATTTAACAAGTGAACCAAGAACAAAAACCCAAACGCAGCGATACTCAAATGAAGTCGATGGCTGGAAAATTTAATTATGATGGTAAATTAAATTTTGCGGAAAAACAACACATCATCCCAGTGATCAGGGGCCCGGGGTGTTTCGCATGTTGCTGCTGCTGCTTTGCCACTACAGTAGCCACCGGCCCGAGGGTGGCTCACACGCCGGCAAGAAGTCAGCAGGCAAGCCAAGGTCAACGGGCCAGTCGGTAGAAAGTTTTACGAGCGTAGTGTTTGGCTGGAGACGTCGAACAGAAGTGAAAAGTTTAATGAAGGTGAAGCGATAGCGACTGATAAGCGTGGCAGTCGGTGGCTAGTTGGCTGTCGAGGTGTTTCGGAATGAGATGAGAGAGCTAGAAGTTACACCTTAACTTTCATCTTTGTAGAGCATCAACTCCAAAAACCGTTCAATGTTGTGTTCAAATAATTATGCTGATACAATTCATGGGATTGTTGATTTCTGTTTAGAATCGGTGTTTTATTATGAATTCTTTGAAAGTATTTTATAAACCCCTTTTTTACTACACAATTTGGGAAAACCGTAAGACCGTCGTTCAGATTATTGGATGATTGTTTACTACTATTGTATACGTACACTACGTACAACCTGTATACTTTAGTATAATCAGGCCAAAACTCGAATATAATTTGATTAGCATCCAAAATAGGCAGTTACGACGATTTCAATCTTAATTATTCTTAAAATGCTTAACATGCAACAAGCTGTCAAGCTCAAGCTATCTGGCAACATTTAGTATTTCAGCTTGCTGAAGAATTGATTCAAAATACTTATCCATTTAACAGGCAGCTCGAAGTCGGTGCAAATCTTTCGTACTTACCATTTCAATTAAATCGTAATAGCTGGACACAACGTTTCGTTCTTTTCGCTCTACCTCAATCGTCTGCTCGATCCGATTGCCGACACTACCGATAATTAGGTTTCCATTAGATTCTTCGCTGCGTCAATTATTTCACTCGATGCGGTGGAATGTTGCTAAGACGCTGCTAACCCGCGTGGCAGGACTGAAAACAAGGAATCTTCTCAACCGTGCTTTATTCATTTCCCAGGCAAAGTCGCAAAGCCAAGTGTTCCGTTTTCAAGTGTACGTCTTTGTTTTTATTGGGTCGTTTTTGTTTTTGGTTTGCTCGTGTAATTGATTTGATTATACAGTTGCCGTTACCGTGCTGCCAGCTTTTTCTTTTCTTTAGTTATGATGTTTTGTTTGTTGCTTTCGCATAGCCTTACAGTGTACGGGGAGGGTGAAGTTGCTCTGTGTGTAGTTTTACTTCGTTTTGCTGTGATAAATATGTTCTCTGCTCGCGCGTTCGTGTGCGATGTGTTCTACGGGTAGTAACGAGCAGTGATTATTTTTGCAATAATAGTTAGTTTATACTTTTTGTTTCTTTTGGGAAACGGATTGTTCAAATTCAAATAAAAAGGATGACGAGTATGGTGAAAGGATTTGGGTAAAATGAATTATATCGATAGCGAATATGCACCAATCAGTCTTAGGGAATAGGAATTTCTTCTGGTGACTGTGATCATGAGTAGTAAAACATATTCTAAAGATGCTTCCGAAGCCGTATTGATTCAAACTCGCTCTTAAAAATGTACGAGGACAAAATCGAGTTTGTTGCAGATTGCATACATTTTGGCGTAAATTCGATCAATCAGCCTGAATGTATGCAATTGTGTCTACATTAAGTTAATTAACTTTTAGCTACAAGAGTTGCATAAAGACCCCTTTAGCAACGTTTTAGCATATCACCAATAATAACTGAACTGGTAAACGTAACGGTCGGAAGCATCCATCTGAGTGTTTGGAAAAACTTGCAATGTTTATGTCCGTATGTGCTGGAGAGAGTGCGTCCGTCTGTACGAACCGTTGGTCCACGAAATAAGACATTATACATCTTGTGTTTGGTTGAATGTTTCGTTTGTTTTTGCCCAGCATGTCTGCTCGTTTACGCTGGAACGTAACTTTCCTGCGAGCATAGTTTCTATTTCCGGTGTAACGTGTTGTTTTTGCGAAATTTTTTTTTTTCAGTCTACTATGTACCAGTTGGTAGTCGTGTAACGTAGCGATAGTGTGAACCAGTAGCTGAAGGTTGATTGTCTGTCAGTTACGAACTATAACGCTAGCGCCAAACGGTCCTGAAAAGTGAGCCAGGATCGAACTGCAACTCTCTATAATCAAATAAGGTAAATCACATTCTAATAGAACATGGACACGAATGCACAGAGCAGAGCTGCACAATGATTTGGCCTGACCTGATTTGATTTCTCTTCAATAAAAAATGCATAATTTACCATCATTCGAACCTAACTATGTGGTTGGTTCCTTCCTTTAGGAATGTATTTTTTCGAATTTAAAACAAATTTGCGGTTCGCTCTGCTTTGGGTCGTTGATTAAACGAATGATTGTTTTTTTTGTAGCTCCGTTCATTAAGTTAATGGATACTATTTCCATTGTTCGTGCACACACAAGCACTCGCAACATCAAAAACCTGTAACACCAAATCAAATTATGATGTATAAAAAAAAATATACAGAAATCGCTGTGGGTGGTAGGAACATATTTTACTTCTGCACAATTATTCAGAATCAATAAGTACACAGACACGCATACACACATATATACACAAATGCCACAGACGAGAAATGAAGTATAAAAAATAGCTTCCCGATCCTTTAACTGCATGAATACGGTTTTTAAAGTGCACCCTTGTAGAAAAATTCGAAATTGATCACCGAAAGCCACTGACACACACACACATAACCATATTATCATGCACTAACACAAACACCGATCGAGTTACTAAATCGATAAGATTAAGAGAGATTTTTACTACAGTCATTAACAGAGTATTAACGTATAAAACATTCCAGATTGTAGAAAGTTAATAGAGTGCTAGTGTTATCAGGCATTACTTAGTTTTAAATTGTTTTCGGTTTTTGTTGATTAAATTGCATCGATTCTGTCAAACGCGAAATTGAGCAAATGGACGCAATGGGCGCGAAGGGTGCTAAACGGCGCGAGCGAACTTTCATTTACTACGTTTAGTGATAACTGTGATATAGATGTCCTGTTTGTCAATTTGAGAAGAAGAAAAAAACCACATCACATTATGCAGCATGTTATTCGCGAAATAGGATCACAAAAACCAAACGTGTGTGTCAGTGGCTTTCGGTGATCAATTTCGAATTTTTCTACAAGGGTGCACTTTAAAAACCGTATTCATGCAGTTAAAGGTTAAACCTAGCGGTGCCGTCTGCATCGTTTCCCGCCGTCGTCATTATTATCGGTGAGCGTTGAAAGGCTCCATCAACGTTGCGTTTTGTTTTGACTTAATATACGTTTTGTTTCCTATGCTTTGCATCGGTTTGGTGAGAACTTTCCCGCCGCTCTGCGTTTACTTTACTTTACCTTCTGCGAGATGAAGAATATAAAAACGGACAAAAATATACGAAATATATTGCTTTTGTACATCGAATCCGTACCTTTTCCTACGTTTTTTTATGTGTTTGCTCATTGTTTCGTTCTAGGTTTTTTTTCTAATCATTGTTGGGTCATTATTATACAGCTTTACTCATACGATTTTGTTTGTTTATGGAAACGTCTTACATCAGGAGACTTTCTATTGTGTTTTTTACTTTCATGTCAATCGGTGTTCTAAATAGTGTTCCGTTTTTTTCCAATTCTATTCTTATGCCTTATCGCTCTCCAAGTTTGATTAGATGCCTTTCGCAGTATTACACGGTGGATGCAAACTTTTCCATCACACAAATCCTAGGAAAATCACGTCGAACGAAGCAGCACGGCGAGTCCAGAGTGTGACGGTCTGTGATGTAATTAAATAATGCATTCACACTAACGTCCAAAACTTTCTACGGCCCATCGCCGACCTTTATAACCCTTGGGGAAAGTAATCAAATTTCCATTCCTCGCAGTCCATGACGTCTGTCAGATTATTCGCAGCAAAAAAAACAATACCTTATGCACAATTTAGAGCAAATTTCAACGCACATTAGAATTCATACCCTTGCCATTTAAATCCACTTGCGAATGACCCGGAAATCGAAAATCACGCGCAAAAGCACGAACCGAATGCGACGGGCAAGTTGTCGATCAAGCGGTGTAAACGCAGCACGCGGCCCATTCCGGTGGGCGCTAATTCTAATTCTAATCCAATATTTACGCCGGTCATTAGGAAGGTTATGGTTATTGAAATGGCTGCAGCGCCGGCCTGGCGGAACCGGAAGCGCGTTCGATGGGTTGGGGCGGGCGGAAATCCCTTAATGAAATCATTCCGGCGTGGCGGGCTGGTGGGTAATATTTTTCCGCTTGATTAAACTTCCATTAAAAGCATCACAAACGAGCAACAAATGAACCGGGCGGCTTTCATTGTTGCTGCGTGTACGAGCGGCGGGCAGATATCCAACGCCAAATCCCTCCGGTGGGCGAATGTTTGTTTTCGGGGCTCGTTTCACGGGTAGCGTTTGATTAATGGTTATGCTCTCGGGGGCCTTTTTCTGTGGGGAGGGCAGCTCGGTGGTTAACCATTGTGGAGCTACCTTTTCTTTTCACATTCGATACGAACGCTTCGAGCTTATCAATTGCCTTAATCAATTCGATTTCCCCTTTTCGTACAGGAATGTAGCGGAAGGGCATTTGACGCAAGCGTTATTAGTAAATGCCGTTCTTTTATCACGCGGCCGTACCATGTGCCGCATGTAAGCTTTCATTCATTGTCGATCAATTGATTATTGGCGATGTAGCCATAAAATACCTGCACGCATTATTGCCACCGGTGGGAGTGAGCGAAGGAGAAAGCTATTTCTGATACAATGGCCAGCTGCATCAGTATAATTACCCGTGGGCTAGATTAGTGAAACTCGATGGTGGACCGATATCCATTAGATTATAGGCCCTTTTAGTGGTCAGTTCAATCGAACGCTTTTAAATATGCAGATAGCACACATAATGCGTTTGTTTCCGGAACAATGGAAGCATTTTTCCACAAAATTAATGCACACTGTGTGAGTGGGCACATTCAAACTGGAAACTACCACAGATATGTGCTAAAAATTCTCCACTGTGTGTTGTGAAACGTGTTGTAAAGGAATGCATCGCCTGTGGGTGTTCGAAAAAAAAAACTTTTCAACACCCAACACATTTTTTGTGATGTTGTATGCAAAAACGAACGTACCAGTACAGGTCTGCTTTAGGTGTTGAAAAGCTTAAGGCTCGCATACACTGTGGCAAAAAGTCTTTCGATTTTTGATTTAAACTAAAGTTTTATTTTAAATGATTTTTTCTCCACTAGTTTTAAACTATTAAAACTATTAAACTAAACTAATTAAAACTATTAAACTATTAGTTTTAAACTATTAGAAGATTTTCTCTTTCTTCAAAATTTAGATGAAATTGGCTGTTTTATAAACGTCATGGATTGCTTGATTTACTCATACCCAACATACTCCACATTACTCATCAATTAAACGCAAACATCTATTCGGTTTTTTTTATGTGTTTGCTCATTGATTCGTTGTAGGTTTTTTTTTCTAATCATTGTTGGGTCATTATTATACAGCTTTACTCATACGATTTTGTTTGTTTATGGAAACGTCTTACATCAGGAGACTTTCTATTGTGTTTTTTACTTTCATGTCAATCGGTGTTCTAAATAGTGTTCCGTTTTTTTCCAATTCTATTCTTATGCCTTATCGCTCTCCAAGTTTGATTAGATGCCTTTCGCAGTATTACACGGTGGATGCAAACTTTTCCATCACACAAATCCTAGTAAAATCACGTCGAACGAAGCAGCACGGCGAGTCCAGAGTGTGACGGTCTGTGATGTAATTAAATAATGCATTCACACTAACGTCCAAAACTTTCTACGGCCCATCGCCGACCTTTATAACCCTTGGGGAAAGTAATCAAATTTCCATTCCTCGCAGTCCATGACGTCTGTCAGATTATTCGCAGCAAAAAAAACAATACCTTATGCACAATTTAGAGCAAATTTCAACGCACATTAGAATTCATACCCTTGCCATTTAAATCCACTTGCGAATGACCCGGAAATCGAAAATCACGCGCAAAAGCACGAACCGAATGCGACGGGCAAGTTGTCGATCAAGCGGTGTAAACGCAGCACGCGGCCCATTCCGGTGGGCGCTAATTCTAATTCTAATCCAATATTTACGCCGGTCATTAGGAAGGTTATGGTTATTGAAATGGCTGCAGCGCCGGCCTGGCGGAACCGGAAGCGCGTTCGATGGGTTGGGGCGGGCGGAAATCCCTTAATGAAATCATTCCGGCGTGGCGGGCTGGTGGGTAATATTTTTCCGCTTGATTAAACTTCCATTAAAAGCATCACAAACGAGCAACAAATGAACCGGGCGGCTTTCATTGTTGCTGCGTGTACGAGCGGCGGGCAGATATCCAACGCCAAATCCCTCCGGTGGGCGAATGTTTGTTTTCGGGGCTCGTTTCACGGGTAGCGTTTGATTAATGGTTATGCTCTCGGGGGCCTTTTTCTGTGGGGAGGGCAGCTCGGTGGTTAACCATTGTGGAGCTACCTTTTCTTTTCACATTCGATACGAACGCTTCGAGCTTATCAATTGCCTTAATCAATTCGATTTCCCCTTTTCGTACAGGAATGTAGCGGAAGGGCATTTGACGCAAGCGTTATTAGTAAATGCCGTTCTTTTATCACGCGGCCGTACCATGTGCCGCATGTAAGCTTTCATTCATTGTCGATCAATTGATTATTGGCGATGTAGCCATAAAATACCTGCACGCATTATTGCCACCGGTGGGAGTGAGCGAAGGAGAAAGCTATTTCTGATACAATGGCCAGCTGCATCAGTATAATTACCCGTGGGCTAGATTAGTGAAACTCGATGGTGGACCGATATCCATTAGATTATAGGCCCTTTTAGTGGTCAGTTCAATCGAACGCTTTTAAATATGCAGATAGCACACATAATGCGTTTGTTTCCGGAACAATGGAAGCATTTTTCCACAAAATTAATGCACACTGTGTGAGTGGGCACATTCAAACTGGAAACTACCACAGATATGTGCTAAAAATTCTCCACTGTGTGTTGTGAAACGTGTTGTAAAGGAATGCATCGCCTATGGGTGTTCGAAAAAAAAACTTTTCAACACCCAACACATTTTTTGTGATGTTGTATGCAAAAACGAACGTACCAGTACAGGTCTGCTTTAGGTGTTGAAAAGCTTAAGGCTCGCATACACTGTGGCAAAAAGTCTTTCGATTTTTGATTTAAACTAAAGTTTTATTTTAAATGATTTTTTCTCCACTAGTTTTAAACTATTAAACCGTTTCGTTGACCCAAAGGTGAAAATGTATGTAACAATCAAAATAAACGTATTAAAAGCATGACTTGACCTACAACGCGCTGGGAAAACATTCATAAAGCGTTGGTGTAATGCAAGTTGCATACATTTTGGCGTATTTTCTTTGTGAAGCAGCCGAAAAGTATGCATTTTGTGTGACAAATGCTATTGAAACATAGAAAACGTAAGGTGCAAAATACTTTTGAAGCAAATTGGTTCGTTTTACCTGTTAGCATGATATTTATATCCATTTATTTAAATAATCTTAACTAATTTGTCCAGCTGAGAAGATTTTCTCTTTCTTCAAAATTTAGATGAAATTGGCTGTTTTATAAACGTCATGGATTGCTTGATTTACTCATACCCAACATACTCCACATTACTCATCTATTAAACGCAAACATCTATTCGGTTTAGTATCTGTAGTTTTTAAGTACAGCTTCATCACATTGTGCGCCACTATCGTGTGCGGCCACCTTAAGTCACACGAGAGATTTAATCTCCACGCGAAACGACGGCGTTGGAGAGGCAAAATAAACTACTGGTAAAAAATGACCCAAAAATAAAGTTCTCATCAGTCCTCGCCGCGGACGATATTTCGCGCACGAGCCTGCCACGTTCTACTTGTCGACGATGAAATTTTCCTCGCATTTGTGTGTGTGTGTACGGCTGGGTGTACACTGATGCATCACCGTTCACAGTCCGATGCGTCCGTTTTCACAGCCGCATTGTATCATACGCGAAGGATGCACCATGCCCGCTGGAACCCTTCCAGCATCTATTTCTGTCCGTAGTTTTGGCATACGGGGCACCGAGAATGTTATGTTTCGTGGCCAGCACCGTGCGATCGGCCGCATACTGCGGTCTCCCGGAAGCGCTCGATGGTCGTTTCCTTCACCGTAGGCGTTCGCCGCGGTCGGGGCCGTCCGGCCGTAGTCGAAGTAAAAGGTTCGTATAGCGCTGCCTGCAGCTCATCGAAGCCATCCGGAATGGCCCGGATTTGAGCCCATCAATCGACGACGATGACGCCGACGGTTGATGAGCGTCCAGCCGGGATGGATGGTGCCGCTGGGTCGGTGGGTTACGGTTCTGGGGGTGTTGGGTGTTGCTGGCGCGGATTTTGGTCGTTACTGTGCAGCGACCAAATATTGCGCTCCCACCCGGTGGGAGTTGCGGTTGCGGGTTGCGGAGAGAGAACTGGGCAATTGGATCATACTCACGCGCTCGCACACACCGACCGGCTGACGTGGCTCCGCATTCATAGGTAGTTCGGTCGCGATACGCAGCACAGGAGGCCCATGTTTTTGTAGAGCGATCCACGCCGCCGCTTCGCTGGCCAGGGTCCGTTGATTTCGGTGGTGAGGGCGATCGTTCGCTCTGGAGGATGGATTTGATTGGGAAGCATCGAACGAAATGGGTTAGAATTGTTATTAGGTTCAGTAGAACAGGTGAAGTTAATAACAAATATCGCTGTTCGGACATGTAAACAATCATGCGTGTTTTTAGACGCTTTTGGAAGAATTTGGAGTTAGATATTGCATACTTTAAGGAAAGGAACTAATACATCATTTAAAATGTATGCAATTTACGTATTTATTTGTTTGTTTATTACTAATAAGTATACATAAAAAGCTTATTCATTGCAAACATTTCGAGGATCCTGTGGAAATGGTACAGACTATAAAGTCAAGCCCAAAAGAACAAATGAGCAGACAAATTTCAATCTAATAACACAAAGTCTCGAAACCATAGAATAAAAATAAAACTCCACCGTGACACAACTTGTTTCCTCTGCTCCAAGGGACGATTTAATCATAAATCTAATGCAAAGCTCTAGTCCACAAAACGAAGGAAGCCAAACGAAACCGTCGATCGTTGGATTCATAGCGTGTCTGCAATCGAGAACGTCTGGGCAAAGCCTCCGAACGGGCCCGGCCCGTGATGGATGGACGTCATCGAAGCGCCCAGTCGGTACCTACCCAGGTAGCTCTCCTGCTGCGGCATGAACTCCTGCAGCTCCTGCAGTATCCGGGCGATCTCCTGCGAGTCCTTGGTGATGCTGCACAGCTCCTCCTGGTTGAAGTCGGGCGTAATTTGCTTGCAGAGCAGTATCTGGCTTATCACATTGCCCAGGTTCGACGGGCCGGCGCGGTTCTCTGTGCGGAGCGACGGGGACGGGGACCGTAAGAAAACATCCAACCCGGGCGCGAAGTGGGTCAACGAACTTACCGTAATAGCCGGACATGTCCATCGGTATTACCTGCACCAGCCGGTGGCTTTTGATTAATTCCCTTAGAAATAGTTGAGCAAGGTAGAACAGCAGCACCAGGTGCGGGTTGTCGGTCAGGATGCCCTCCGCGATGGCGCTGTGAAGGGGAGGAGGGGGTGAGAATGGAAGCAACAGAGAGTCGAAAATGGCTTTAAAATGTTTGACAAGCAGGCGCAGCGATTATTTTTATTCGATGCTAATGGACTCCTTTGTTCGCCGCCAGTCCGAACCCGTATCACGCTGAAGCCATCAATTATCTCCGGCCCGCTTAAAAGCGAGCTTATCGATCATTTAATCGCTGTAGGAACAATGTGGATTCCATCAGCAGCGTGTGTGACAAAAATCTCTTTGTTTCAGGCACGACATCCATGGGTGGCCGCGGTCGGGGCCGTCCGGCCGTAGTCGAAGTAAAAGGTTCGTACAGCGCTGCCTGCAGCTCATCGAAGCCATCCGGAATGGCCCGGATTTGAGCCCATCAATCGACGACGATGACGCCGACGGTTGATGAGCGTCCAGCCGGGATGGATGGAGCCGCTGGGTCGGTGGGTTACGGTTCTGGGGTGTTGGGTGTTGCTGGCGCGGATTTTGGTCGTTACTGTGCAGCGACCAAATTTGGCGCTCCCACCCGGTGGGAGTTGCGGTTGCGGGTTGCGGAGAGGGAACTGGGCAATTGGATCATACTCACGCGCTCGCACACACCGACCGGCTGACGTGGCTCCGCATTCATAGGTAGTTCGGTCTAGAAGATTTTCTCTTTCTTCAAAATTTAGATGAAATTGGCTGTTTTATAAACGTCATGGATTGCTTGATTTACTCATACCCAACATACTCCACATTACTCATCTATTAAACGCAAACATCTATTCGGTTTAGTATCTGTAGTTTTTAAGTACAGCTTCATCACATTGTGCGCCACTATCGTGTGCGGCCACCTTAAGTCACACGAGAGATTTAATCTCCACGCGAAACGACGGCGTTGGAGAGGCAAAATAAACTACTGGTAAAAAATGACCCAAAAATAAAGTTCTCATCAGTCCTCGCCGCGGACGATATTTCGCGCACGAGCCTGCCACGTTCTACTTGTCGACGATGAAATTTTCCTTGCATTTGTGTGTGTGTGTACGGCTGGGTGTACACTGATGCATCACCGTTCACAGTCCGATGCGTCCGTTTTCACAGCCGCATTGTATCATACGCGAAGGATGCACCATGCCCGCTGGAACCCTTCCAGCATCTATTTCTGTCCGTAGTTTTGGCATACGGGGCACCGAGAATGTTATGTTTCGTGGCCAGCACCGTGCGATCGGCCGCATACTGCGGTCTCCCGGAAGCGCTCGATGGTCGTTTCCTTCACCGTAGGCGTTCGCCGCGGTCGGGGCCGTCCGGCCGTAGTCGAAGTAAAAGGTTCGTATAGCGCTGCCTGCAGCTCATCGAAGCCATCCGGAATGGCCCGGATTTGAGCCCATCAATCGACGACGATGACGCCGACGGTTGATGAGCGTCCAGCCGGGATGGATGGTCGTAAACGTAAACGCAGCCCATTACTGGCACGGAACTCGTCTCCACCGTTCCTGCCCCCGTTTGGAGTTTTTCGTGGCTGCCCCAGCACGTACATGATTATCATCTGCTGGTTGAGGCCGTGTGGTTGAGTGAACGGACACAGGGAGCGCAGATAGGAGGCTGCAGTAAACGATGCCCGGGTACGGATTTGCCATCGTTGCGGCTCAGTCAAGCGTGTGGCAGCTGGGGCAGGACTTGCGCTCAGCAGACGGTGGTGGAACAACCTAATTGGGTTACAGCTTGTGAACGGGCGATTTAACCGGAAGGTGGCAGGGGCACGTCTAGATGACCTCAACGCAGCTCCTGCAGTATCCGGGCGATCTCCTGCGAGTCCTTGGTGATGCTGCACAGCTCCTCCTGGTTGAAGTCGGGCGTAATTTGCTTGCAGAGCAGTATCTGGCTTATCACATTGCCCAGGTTCGACGGGCCGGCGCGGTTCTCTGTGCGGAGCGACGGGGACGGGGACCGTAAGAAAACATCCAACCCGGGCGCGAAGTGGGTCAACGAACTTACCGTAATAGCCGGACATGTCCATCGGTATTACCTGCACCAGCCGGTGGCTTTTGATTAATTCCCTTAGAAATAGTTGAGCAAGGTAGAACAGCAGCACCAGGTGCGGGTTGTCGGTCAGGATGCCCTCCGCGATGGCGCTGTGAAGGGGAGGAGGGGGTGAGAATGGAAGCAACAGAGAGTCGAAAATGGCTTTAAAATGTTTGACAAGCAGGCGCAGCGATTATTTTTATTCGATGCTAATGGACTCCTTTGTTCGCCGCCAGTCCGAACCCGTATCACGCTGAAGCCATCAATTATCTCCGGCCCGCTTAAAAGCGAGCTTATCGATCATTTAATCGCTGTAGGAACAATGTGGATTCCATCAGCAGCGTGTGTGACAAAAATCTCTTTGTTTCAGGCACGACATCCATGGGTGAGTTGAGAGAGCTTTTTTTCAAACCCATTCCGTCCCACCCACCCGGTGGGTGGCGTGGAAAGCCAATATTTTACAGCCGATTTTTCTTCTCTCGACTTCGTGTGTGTGTGTGTGCACACATTGACACAGTTTGAGCGTTGTATCACCCTCGTTCGTAAACGTAAACGCAGCCCATTACTGGCACGGAACTCGTCTCCACCGTTCCTGCCCCCGTTTGGAGTTTTTCGTGGCTGCATATTGCATACTTTAAGGAAAGGAACTAATACATCATTTAAAATGTATGCAATTTACGTATTTATTTGTTTGTTTATTACTAATAAGTATACATAAAAAGCTTATTCATTGCAAACATTTCGAGGATCCTGTGGAAATGGTACAGACTATAAAGTCAAGCCCAAAAGAACAAATGAGCAGACAAATTTCAATCTAATAACACAAAGTCTCGAAACCATAGAATAAAAATAAAACTCCACCGTGACACAACTTGTTTCCTCTGCTCCAAGGGACGATTTAATCATAAATCTAATGCAAAGCTCTAGTCCACAAAACGAAGGAAGCCAAACGAAACCGTCGATCGTTGGATTCATGGCGTGTCTGCAAACGAGAACGTCTGGACAAAACCTCGGAACGGGCCCGGCCCGTGATGGATGGACGTCATCGAAGCGCCCATTCGGTACCTACCCAGGTAGCTCTCCTGCTGCGGCATGAACTCCTGCAGCTCCTGCAGTATCCGGGCGATCTCCTGCGAGTCTGTGGAACAACCTAATTGGGTTACAGCTTGTGAACGGGCGATTTAACCGGAAGGTGGCAGGGGCACGTCTAGATGACCTCAACGGAGCTGGAAAGCGTGCTGCGGAATGATTGATTTGTGGTCTTTAAGGATAATCTGATCAAAATATCGTTTTCTTCCAATCCTGGAATCAGAACCTTCAAGAGATAATCTAAACTATCTCTAATAAAAGCAAATCTCATCGCAAAACCCTTCACCGTGCGGGCCAAGCCAATTAATTAGCAGAATTAATGCACCAACCAAACCACCGAGCGAGGTGTTGGTCGGTGATCGAGGGCGGTGATGCTAATTCTTTCGAGGGTCAACGGTTGCATCGTTTGGGCGTTAATGGGCCCGGGGATTTGTCTGCTCGTTACGAGCGGCATCCGCCTCGCAGGAAGCCGGATGGAAACGGCAGCATCTTCACGTGCTGCCTGTTACTTATTCGTTTACCCATCTCAGGGCTCGGTCTCGGGGCTGCAATACGATCCGGTGTTTATTTCGGTTGCGTCAACATCGAAGGGGCGGGCCGGCACGTAAACTCTCCGGCAAGTCTCGGGAGACGCCACCGTCCCGAAAGATGCGGCGAAAGAAACATGGCCCACGTGGTGCGGACAGACATGTACTTTCCATTTCGGGAACGTCTTGCACGGTGTTGTCGCGTGTAACGTGATGGTGTGGGTTGGAGGGGGAACAGTATGGGTTTTGGAGGGTTGCAGCGTTTCGGGGGCGTTTGTGTGGTTTTTACAAGTATAAAGTCATGTTTTGCCATGCTGCCGGAACAGTACGTCTCAATGCTGAGGTGGAAAATATGGCGTATCTTTCTCCAAAAACGTGTATTACTCATGTGTGTTTGATATACTTCATTTTTATAGTGTAAAATAACATGTGGGGTGTATGCGATGTTATGTAGTAGTTGAAAACATTTGCATCATATAATTTTAGATGTCGAAATAATGTTTGAAACTGCTATTGTGAGGATTTAAACGCCTGAAGGTATGCAATCCATTGTTGCGTTCACAACCAGCAGCTATATTGTTAAGCTCGATTCGTTAAAAAGTGAATTAATTTAATATCATGGTTTGGTTAGCGATTTTATCTTCATTGAAACAATCGAAAAATAAAACAAAAGAAAATGAAACACAATAAAACTAGGATTATAGCAAGCGGATTGCAAACGCATATTTATTCGAGACACAAACCAACGGCAGAGAGGATATTGGAGTAATTTTTCCTTCGTTTTTTCCCTATTTCGCTTCAATTTATAGTGAATTCTATTCAGTTGAAGAGTAAATTATAATCCCAAAATTTTAATTTTAGTATGAATATAAGATTAAACTATATACTCAAGCGCTCAAAGCAAGCAATGATTGCAACGTTGAGCTACCGAACAATTAATGTAAAATGCAAAATGGATCTGATTATTTTACACACAATTTAAACACAGGCAGTAAATAATCAGTCGAGAATCAATTATCGTGAACGTTTATCCCGCTGGAAAACTATAAAAAAACCAAAACGCAATTTACTGCTTCATTACACCCATTGTCGCAAGAGGCGCAGCGAGCCATTAGCTACCAGCGCTGCAACTGATTCGCGGCACATAATGCTACAAAACAATCTGTCGTGATTGCAACAGAGGAGGTGCATTTAGTTTGTCCAATCAACTGGGTGCCCCGGTACGCTTCATTTGTACGTTGTAATTTATAAAATGCACCCGCACAGTTTATTTTCCACCTCGCGACGAACGCGCGCGCTCTTTAATTGTACCGAATCGATATCTGCCCGCCAGCGGATGCGTACATCAGCGCGGCGCTAATGAGCGAGAGAAGAGTTTCCACCTGGCTGTGCTTTCCGTATCCGCGTGCCGTGCGTACGCAAGGGAACACAGTAAACCACCGTGCGTCTCCATCGGCACGGGAAGAACAAATCTTCAATCAAAAGGCAGCGGTCGTGGCGAGCCTGTCTGCAGCCTGTTCCAGGTAATGATGCTCGGCATCGCTCGGCACGAAAACAATAACGTTTCTTGATGGGCCCTGAGCCGCCCGGGCTCGTGCGATCCCTTTTCCCGGTGAAGCATATCGATTTCCGGTGCTTTTTTTAAATTTACCACTCCCGTACGCGGACGTGAAGTCAGCCGGGTAGAGCATGTGTGCGCGATAGAACACAGTATAACCAATCAATTTCCCCTCTCCATCGATGTGCGAAGCGGCTGTGTGTAGCTACTCGTGGACGTAAATGATATCGACTTTAGAGCCATCTCGAGGCGGAGGAGATGTGATTTTTGCGTTTTTTTTTCACCCATCTGCTCGAATTTTACGCCTGGCTGGGTTTCGGGTGGCGCTCATGCATACGACGTATTTTTAAAGCACTCTAGAAGGCGTTCCGCTGCGTGAAAAGCTGTCCACAGGGCACATGTTTTTGTTATTTGCAAAGAAATGATTTCCATTTTGGCATAAGTTGGTGAGATTTTTCCATCTCGCATGCGGTCTTGACTGACGGGACGCATTGATTAAGTTAGCGACTGTGGAGACGAACGATACTCGACAATCACAAGACATTCCTGCCCTCTCACAAACACATCAAACACACACAGACATAAACACAGGAGCGAACAAGGTTTGAAGCAAGGTTTGATGCGAAGTTGTGCGCGGAATTTTCAAACGAAATCATACTTATCTTCATTTGAGCAGCCGTTCGCCAGACAGCCTTGTTATCGTTTCTCACCTTTTGATGTGATTGCACACTCTCAGCTACGGCTTCGATTCCGGCAGGCAGTTGTTTCAGTTGTTGTTTGTTCGGATCGCGCAAGGGCTCATCCATGAAATGGTAATTTATTACCGTGTGAAGTTGCCAATGCGTACGATGTCGGAAAACAATTTCCAAACCGGCAAGCTTAACAATTTACGAGGCACCTGGAAGATGGCCCGTTTCTTCCGTGTGCGTGTGTGTGTGTTCCGTGCGCTGCACAGGTATGCCGGCAGCGCGCGACGGTAGGACGCGTTCATAATTAATGTACTTCATTAAGCGTGGTTTGAGCGTAGCTTACAAGTGCTCGCCGTATCATGTGACGCTGCCGCGTGCTTCCACTCGAGCCGGGTAAACTTACTCGCAGGAAGTTGTTTTTCGGAAATTTTCTCGAAAGATTCTACTTTTTTTCTCTCTCTGCCCCTGCCCGCTTCTTCATCTGTACGCGCAGGGTACCCTCGTCAAAGTTTGATGGCAGGCCGGTTCGCTGTTTACAGCTGCGAGTAAACCAACCGGAGGATTGAGGCCGAGTGTGTTGGCAAGTAATCGGCCGAAAGCGGTTGTAAAGTAGCTGATAAATGTCGAACTATATATATATATTCCGGGCCAAAGTTTGCTTTGAAGCTACCACGACCGAGCTACAGGGATCGATCATCGACGTAAGCTGGGGAAGAAGCGCCCCTGCTTTGGAGGGATTTTGATTCCGGGAAGAAGCTCACGCTTAGCTTAGGGTTAGCGGTGCGGTGTTGGAAAGTTGATAACCTTTAAACTTGGCTGTGGAAAATGTTCACCAAGTTTTGCCTAACATCTAATGAGGTATCTAATAGTCGTTTGTGTCTGATGGATTGCAGATGCTATTACCGTGAAGCTAACATTTTAATAAATAAGATATACTGTATCTTAATTTGACTATCTGGCTGTTAATCTACGCTTATGCTATTCCGTTTTTTTTTGCCCCCGAATGCGAAGCGGTTACTAAAAAGCGGCCACCAACGCCGCCATGTGTCTGCCGTTGGTGTTCCTGCTGGCATCGGGCGCATTGCGAGGCGATGATTTACCGTGGATTATTTGAACTCTATAATCCCACGGTTTGCACGGTGCGTTTATAACTGCTCGTAGAGAATTTGGGAGGCAGAAAAAAAAATGTTTAGAATGCCTTTAGGACCCCGCGAAGTAAGCGATTTTGTCCAACGATAATGCACGGGAATGCCGTTTTTTGTTCTCGCCCCGCGGTTGATAGAGACTTTTCCGCGAGATTTCAATCGTGGCCATGGCCGAGGATGGAGAAAGATTTCTCATACTGCCGCCTGAAAGATTATCCTTCCGATTGTGCCGAAGGCAAATCTCGTTCTGAATAGACGATCCGCTCAAGTCGGTACCGGCACGGGACAGGAAGTGTTAACGGACAGCTCGGGAAGAGATAGAGCGAAGAGCAAAAAGTTGTTAATCACGTGGGGAACGTGACGGGTCGATGTAAAGAAAATCGCGAAAAAAAATTCCCGGTCCCATGAATGGTAATATCGTCATGCAAAAGTTATTCTTCCCGCGAGGCTTTTCTGGCGGGTTTTTGTGTTATAATTCATTTTCCGCATGATAATGGGTATGGGTTTTTTGCTCTCTCTCTCTCCCTTGCGGCTACAACAAAGGAAACTGATTGGATAATCATGGTGGTCGTTGCTTTTGATTTGAAAATTGAATACATTTCCCATTTGATGCGTTTCTGGACGTACGAACGAATTTCGGCATAATGCCGCTAGTGTGAAGAAAGCATGCCAAGCAGACACAGCCTAGAGCATCCCCGTTCCCTTCGCACACTTGTTCAACTCCTTCAACAAGTGCCGAGCCCGCAGTCACATCCAATTTCATTATTGCAAGCCACTGCAAGCTTCGAGCCAAACGCGACAGGACAATGCAGTGCACGTCCTGCAGAAGCCGAAACCGTAGCGAAGCGCGATACTGCTCTTGCTGACAACCAGAATAGTAGAAAAAAAGAGAACTAAAAACTTGAAACGTGACAGGAACGGGAAATGAAATAAATTGCATAAATTTTGAGACCCGTTGTTTATTATTTTCCCTCCACCACGCAAGGATGTCGCTTCGTCGCCCGGGTGCAGGCTGCAGAAGCACGAGTGTGACAGAGTTCATTACTTTTGAAGCTAGAACTTTTCGCACGCTGCCTCATTCCGTCCGGGGGGTTTTCCCACCGTGCGCCATCCTCGTCGGCATTTGGGCTTTTGTTGGTTTTGTTTTGATCACAATCTCCCTTCGGGCTGTGCTTAAAATCTGATGTGACCGGCTTTTCTTGGCGCTGCTGGCTTGATAACACGCTTGGTCCGCTGAATTGAAAGATTAACGCAACTTCCCGTCGAAGTTTATAAATTACGGCCGTAACAATGGGATGAGCCGCTCTTGCGGGAACCCGAGGACGATTCAGCTAAAGAGCGTTTGGTGGGGTTGGAGGCGGGTGAATCGTTTAAGTTTTTGTCAGATAATGGGAAAAGTTGGAAAGTTCTTATTTCGCCGATTTGTGATTGCGCTGTCGTCTGTCAGAATTTTCCATGCCACACAGGGTATTTGACGATAGTTTTGTGCACCTCAAATGGCTGATCTTGTTGACATTAATTGGTTCTTCAACAGGTCGTTTAAGATACAAATTTGCATGTGAAAGCATATTACCTCTATCACTGTCGACTAAGCTTAGCTAGCCAATCTCAATTCAATCAAGATGAGAATTTAAAATACAAATTATGTATGAATATTTTTATAGTGACCTGCTTTGATCTTGAAAATCCTATCCCATACCACCCTATCCTACGTTTTAATTGGACATTGCAGCCATAGTCTTGCATTAACAATGCACTCTCAAACGATCTTACAGCGCTAGAAGCCATTCTCCGGACAATACAATTTTACTGCCCAAGCCGGCCCGGAAATGGGTTCATTTTTGGATAGAGCAAACTTTCAAGAACTCGACTCCTCCCCTGTGTCACCGGTGGAAGACGCGCGCGAGGGTAAATATTGAAACTGCCCCGGCAGTCATATCCGATGGCTCATTCGAGAAAACAACTTTCCGAGCTGCCTTTAGAGAGGCTTGTTTGCATCTCGTTAGTTCACGGGCGCTATCATGGGGCAGGACAAAAAAGAAGGAACTTTTCCACCTTCGACAGACTGTAAGATTCTTTCCTTCGGGCGTGCGTGGCGTGTACCGCGAGTACATTAGCCTTGGCACGGTGGGAGGCGGTGGCAGGCAGCAGCTTCAAACATCTGAGAACTTTCTTCGTGAGTGGTGGTGGTCGTTTCGTTTCCTAGCTTTGATTGTCCCGGCAAGAAGCTGTGGAAGTGCTTTGCCAACATGTTCTTCGCTCGTGACGGCAGCGATAAGCTTGCTTTAAGGCACTTCCCTAGATGCTTCCGGACGGAATGACCCTGCGGAATGACACTTACGTTCGAATCTGCGGCAGTATCAGCGCGGCGGTGTGTTTGCAGGCTTCCACAAAGAGCAAGCAGCACAAACATCGGTTAGGTTCCGGAGGTCCTCTTTAAGGTAAGTAGCTTAGGAAAGGGAAATGCTTCGGGAAACAAATCGTCGGTCGGATACAATTTTGGGTTAGATGGTTTTAATGCTCCGAAGGGTTTGCTACACTACGCTGCCGTGCAGTCATGCTTGTCATGCTACACGAGACACACGTGCACGCTGCAGCGTTCCAGGTACGAGACCGTTCTCTTCCGTGTGGTGCAAAGTTGCATTAAAATCTTATGTTATTTCTCGTCGATGCGCCCTCGGCACGAACAACCCTGCAATGTCTTCTGAATATTAATGAAGACGCTCGAAGACGTCTCCAGCCGGAAGCATGGTGGATTTAAATGCGGTTTGGGGCATTTGAGCTAAGTTTCCTGCATTTGCCAATAAGTGCACGAAAACTTGTCTAAGGAAGTATTAGAAGCATGAATAATGTGAAGGATGTGGCACGAAGATCGTGATTAGCATATCAAAGGGCGTCCTTGATTCGATACTCAATGCTATCGATGTTACAGCTCAATGCTATAGACAATTTCCAGTTACAGCACACATACATTTCAGCGATATAAAAGATTAATTGAGCACAATAGGATTTGTGGAGAAATCTACTGTGGGAGCATCCCGTTTCCTCGTCAGCGGATTACACAAACATTCATCCTTCTGGGAATGATCACAAAGGGCAATTACATTACATTGCACAACGTAAATTCTTTGAAAATATTTACGGCCCGGTAAATCCGATTAATATTGCATGTTGTACCGGGAAAACGCCGTTGGAATGTAACTGTTATCTTGTTTCAGAACAATAACCTCGTATAGAAACGGTGACGGACAAAAGACATGCAGCACCTGGAACGCAACACCACCGAAAATCGACCTACACAGTTGCAGGTGCACCTACCATGGAAAGAAAGATCTAACCTGGACTGAGCCCATGTCACTATCGTTCCCCACCATCTCCACGGTGGCCATGAATAATCTACTAATAGTTTGCACCAGCTGTGCCGGGAGCGTCCGCCCAGCAGCCTCATCCACCGGGGGGTTCATTAAAAATTCTATCGTTTGCGTTCCAGCCCACGTTCACACGCGTCACCGAATATAATTCCTTCCGCAACCAGGGCTTCCCGGGCGCGTCTGGCCCAGCCGGTGCAACAGTTTGACGTTTGATGATCCTCTCCCGGAGTGTGTGCTTCGATAGCAGTGGGCGAAGTTCAATGGGGTTGTTGCGTGGTATTTTTTTTTGCGAGCCTCGCCCCGGTACCTGATCAGCATTAATATTCATAGCCCACACCAGTAGGTTGCGCTGGTGAACGAGAAAGAGTTGCGCTGCATACCGATCCACGCTAGGGCAGCGCTGGCGGGAGAGCAGTTGTAAAATCTTTGTTGCCACGCTGACCACATGGCCCCCACCGACTCGTAAATTCACTCCCAACAACGACCTAATTAGTTGCGCGCCTTGCAATGAATGATAGCGCGCCATCGAGATCGAAACAGGCACAGCTTATTGTGGCTTATCCATCCGCTGGCCCCGGCAGCAGCGCTGGCCGAGCGTCCATTTTGTTCGCGCCGCACTGTGACCTACTCTAACGTAATGACCAACGGTCATCCTCCGTCCTCTGCAGGGTTTACCGATCCTTTCGCCGACCGGACGATAATCGATCGATATTGATTTTACGGAAGCGATGCTAGCTGGATATTGGTGTTCGATAGTACGAGCAGCCGGAGCAGGTTCCCAATTAATGCACCCTGCTGCCGTCTGAGATCACGCCCGGAGCGCCCTAGGTCGGAGGGTAGAAAATTAAACAATTTACATAATAAATAAGAGTGACAACAAGCGGACGTTCATCCTGAATGGGTCGGTTTTAGTTTGGATGTGTATTGAGCAAGGTGAGCTTCAGGAGAAATCTACCAAAAATATCGAACTAGTCTCAAAGTTCATGAGCAAACTCGTTCCAACGCAATGATTGATGGGAAACCAACTTGCTGCACAAGCCACAAGGCCAGCAAGGCTTCGGATAAGGCCAACGGTTTAAGCAGTTTTTAACTAGCTCGGTTGTGGAGTTCTCAAAACTAATTTGTGGTCTAGACGTTTTAGCATATAATTATTTTTGCTCTATGAAACTTTCCCACACCGAGGACGGCATCCACTCGGTTCCGATGTTAAAGCTACTTTAAAAGAGTTATTCACATGCGCGCGTGTGTGTTTCTTATCTCTCCATTAATACCACCGCTCCGTTCGGTCGGCCTTTTAAGGAAGCTCTTTTAATTATTCTAATTGCTTCAGCCTAAATCTCGGATCCACAGGTACGCTGCACGTTCGGTAAATGCGCCGGCACCGGGGCAAAAATAGTTTGCCCCGTTCGCTTTTTCATCGCACCCCGATCGGCGTGCTGTGTGCGGGACGGCGTCCCAAAGCA
>KZ071629.1:0-27774 GCA_002091845.1 Anopheles cracens | reverse complement strand
GCTGGGCCGCTGTGGACCACCTGTTGTGAGGGTTAATTTTCGGTGTTGGAAAAAATGCGATGAGACAGCGCCCACGTGTGAATGAAATGAGGATATTTTTAAACTTTTTCGCGGAAAGGGGAGCTACTTTTGTATGGGTTTCAACTTTCCAAGGAATGGGATTGAAATGAAGTTATCCTATATGCACATTGCCTGATGCACATACGAGAATCGTGAACTCTTTCAAGTCATTCAAAGCATCCCGTTTCCTAATCTTCTCCAACTATTTTGTATTTGTGCAGATAAATGTTCGTCAATAATTTTTTAAATGTCTTTTTAATTTTATATATTTAAATGTAATGCAAATGATGATCCACATCACCATATTCATTTCCAAATATTTAACTTTATATTAAACTCAAAATATTTAACTGGCCGAGGTAGACACACAGTCGTCGGTCTCAAGTGATGAAATAGCTTCCGAGGTAGCACTGACGACTGATGAATGTGCACTTAATTGCTGCGGATGCGTGCATGGTATGAGAGATATGTTTTTTTTACCACATTCTCCTGCTGGAGCTATCATTTTAATGAAAGTGGATGATAATGATGATGGTTGGCAGAGTACAGCTATTAAAAGTGTTGAGCAACGAGAAATATAAACACATTTGGAGTTTAGGATTTGGGAGAAGGTAGACCGCAGTGAATGGTTCAGTATTTCGTCAGCAACGTACACATCATACTTGTGCGGAATGTATTTTTTTATAGGAACATTACATTGCCACGCGTCTGATTTGTCGTCTTTGGACGGCCATTTTCTCCTCGAGCTGACAGCTACCGGGCGTCTCCATTTCGTCCGTAGGCTCGGAAGCTCAGCTGTTCCGCTGGGTTTGCGGCATTGTTCCGGATCAAGATGCTTGTGTTCACCCTTTTGCTTTCCTTTCGTGTTCACGCCTTCGCTGGGGCGCCCAGCCGAACACGAAGAATAACATTTTTATTCTATATCGCGCTGCCTTTCCGGCGTTTTGGAGCTGGCGGGCGCTGTGGGAATAGTGTCATATCGTTATCAGAGCTGACATTAATTTGATGACATCCTTTTCCAACGCAGCCGGGCAGGCATACTAACGACGGCGTGACATCAGCGTGTGCACACTTGGCGCAACGTGACGCAAGCCGCAACAAGTGAAAACCCTCATTCCCGTTGGCACAATCAAACAAAACGGGGAAGAAAAAGTTCACTCGAATCAGCACAAAAAGTTACGCAAACATTTGATTAGGATTCGTTTTCGAACGGCATTGATTGTCGTGACTATCGCACCCGATGTCCGTTGTCGCTCTGGGGATGTTTAAAGAGTCCGGTTTGCTCTGGTTTTTTGTCCGATTTCTACACTCCACTGTTGAACCAATCGACTCGATATCGTTACCGTTAAATGGAAAACTGCTGATGTAAAATTTTGCTAAATATAAGAGATCAATTATTTATCCACCGTGCAGCACGAAATAGACAAAGAGACCAAATCTCCTACAGCTCCTTTCGACGCTGTAGGAAATTTCATCCTTTTGTTTATTTTCATTATGTAAACAGCATCAACTTAAAGCTCACTTCTGTTGGCCCCATGCAACGACATAATCAATGTAAAATAATTCATGAGCTGACGAGGACAAGCAAAAACCATCGTACCAGATTTAGGATCAAAACTTTTCCGTCCCATCAATGCTGTTTTTGCTCGGGTCCTTCCGCAGCGCCTTACGGAAGGTGATCGAGCGGAGCGTTTCAAAATGAAATTTATGGCTGATTAAATTTTACACTCTTCACGCTGTAGCCGCGATTGGGCCGCGTTTAATGAGAATGTCATCATAGCGTTAAATGTGCGGGCTGCCTGCGGGTTTCGGTGGCGAGAAAGTGTGAACCTAAAAGCTTTTACGGGCAGTATTTTAATGCTTGCGTCTAGACAAAACATGGTTTATTATTATTTCTCTTCTATGAGAAAAGATATTCCGATTCTGTTCGAGACAAAAGCTCCAGCGAACAGAGCTCGAAATGGACGGAAGAATAATGAGAGTCACATCCGGCACGGTGTGAAATGTTTGCCGCACGATGGCTCCAAACCCAGCTGTGGATGTGTTTACCGACGCTGTAGCCGGTAGCCGCTCAAACCATTCCCCGTATACTTGTCCGCAACCTCATTGAAACTTGTTTTCCCGGAATTTCTTTGTTGCATGTAGGGCATGAACCTATGCTCGGCTCCTCAGTGAGTACATCCTTCCCGGAACCGTGTTTACTTTGAGTAGCCGTAACTGAAACTCCTCCAGGGCTTCTCGTTAGCCTTTTCCATGGTGTTGGCTTCATTTGTGTACCTCATCTCTGGAAGTGCATATTCACCCCCGAGAGAGTGTTTGAATGGCCAATTTGCCCCGGGATCGTTCGTGAGATGATCAGCACCTACAACTACAGTGGACGGAAGTTTGTCGAAGTGAATTGCGAGTAATACTCACCTCACTCTGCTTATCATCACGTTTTCCGCACCATTTTCTGATCAAGATGCTTGTGTTCACCCTTTTGCTTTCCTTTCGTGTTCACGCCTTCGCTGGGGCGCCCAGCCGAACACGAAGAATAACATTTTTATTCTATATCGCGCTGCCTTTCCGGCGTTTTGGAGCTGGCGGGCGCTGTGGGAATAGTGTCATATCGTTATCAGAGCTGACATTAATTTGATGACATCCTTTTCCAACGCAGCCGGGCAGGCATACTAACGACGGCGTGACATCAGCGCGAGAAATGCAATGAAAAACAAACCCTCCGCGAGACCGCCCACAACTTCCCGGTTCGAAAGCACAGCGGAAAGCACGACCACCGGAAACACGGTGCGCTCGTAATGATGGGTATTTTTACTTCCGCCCGGCTAATGGAAGCGAAATGCCACATAAAGCAACACAATGGCACCTAGGGATGTTAAATGTGAAGCGTTGTGGTGAAGAGCGAAAGCGAGAAGGATGATGGATGCAAAATAAAATGTTGACATCCCTCAGCGTCAAGCGTGAACCCACTGCCTAGGTGGTCTAGGCGATAGAAAGTAATGAAACCGTTACAAACCGAATGAAAGGCTATGAAATCTGTTTTGATGTCGAATTTTGCACTTACTTGAAAATAAATCTTTTATAGATTTTAAACTTTTATAGGGAGCATTTTTCGATTTATCTTCAGTCGCACTGATATTGTTTCATCTCCAACATTCGTGAAAGTGGTTCTTAAAAAATCATGTTTAAAACATCAAGAGCTTTGAAAAACATTATCATAACCATTTCAAATTAAAAAAAGAAAACAGCGATGTCAAAGCTCTCAAAGGAAACGCACCATCGAAATGTAATTAAAAATAAATTTAAAATGAAACAGCCCCACGAAGCGCGAGAAATGTTTATGAAAATGTTCTCTGAAAAAGAAACGAAATTAAATTTTGACGTATTCTCTGTTCAAATCTAATAACAAATTTTGTTTTGCTCCCGACCGTCTCGTGTCGGTGACACGCATTAAAATATCAATTAGAGTGGCAAATATTTTGATTGGAATTTCCCAACGCAACCTCCGCACTTGTCGCTTAGCTCGCTTCCTTCTCCATCAAAATGTCGTTTGCCAGACGACCTACACTCTATGCTGCCGAAGTCGTTCCATATTCCCACACAAATTTACCCCCGAAGTAAATGACCAAAACATCGTGGCAGCGAACATCTTTTCTAGTTGTTTTCGTGCTGTTGTGTGCATTAATCCACTCAGCTGTTGTTTTCGATGAAACTTGGTCGTTTAAAGCTTTTCAAAAATATGTCACCTTTATTTACAATTTTATTTACTTCACATCGATGGAATCGGGAGGCTGCTATGTGTGAATAAAACTCAAAAATTATTAAAATACCTGATTAACTAACCCACCGTCACCATTTTAAGCTACTTCAACACCACAAAATGGCACATAAATCAAATAGCATAATAGAACGGACCCGGTAGTAGCGCTCATTTCTTGCAGCGAGCGAAAGGGATTGAAAAATTCAATTCCAAAATACTTTCATAAACAATCTCAGCGGTTATGCCCCTCTCGCCCACCGCACCGGAAGTGAGTGGAATGAACAGAACAAAAGCTTCCCAGGATAATGAAGGGATCCACACCATTTGGCAGGATTCATCACGCCTCGGGTGGAGAGAGATTTGCAGCGCAACTGCGAACTTGCGACAGCCGCCGCGACCCAGCGCTCGCTAGGTGGCGATCCTTTTTATGTTCATTTGCTTGCAGCGCAGCACCAGCCACGCTCGGAGCGCTTCACACCCGGGGGGGGGGGGGGGGGGGGGGGGGGGGGGTCTCGTGCTCGTGTCCTCCCGAAAGCATTGTATTTTGCTGCTACTCCCTGAGGCGGTTGTAACTTTCGATTGTTCCGGTGCTGGTGGCGGGAGAGAAAGATAGAGAGAGAGAGAGAGCGGATGAGGGACAGAGCTGCGGGGTGAGAAGTCACACAAGTTAACATCGGTCTGTACGCTCGTCCGTAGCGCTGGCATGGCTATTGTTTCGGTTTCGATACCGCATGCAGCTGCTTCTGCTGCCGCTCGAGGCATTCCTCGCCCAACATCCTGCGCTACGCGTTGAGATGAGTTTGTATCTTCTCGCAGAATCGCTACAAGCACAAATGCACGAAACGGAACAACCTCATCACTTTCGCGAAGGTAACAAACACGATTGCGATATTCTCTTGCAATTCCCGATGTTTCTCATGGTGCGGTTTGATTCTACACACAGGAGTTGGATAGAATTTCTATCTCTTACTATTTGGTGCGCTACATATATCTATGTTTTTGTCATATTACAATTATAGCTCGCCTTCGACTAGGAAGGAATCGGCGAAGAATCAACCTGCAACTGTTCAAAGTGTGCAATATGCTTCGCACCCACCCGGTTAGCTGTATATAACCGGTTGTTTACACATCAACATCAGCTGTTAACAGCATTTTTATCCACCCCATGTCTGAATAAAACTTTGATTATTCTAAAAGAGATTGCTATTTAATATTAGGTTTGCAATCAGGCTGAACATCCTGCCCGGTAAAATCAATAAAAGCGGTTAAAAAAAAACATTTTATTGTATGTATCAATCTCTAATAGTTCGAGAGTCCGTTAAGAGTCCTTTAAGAGTCTTATAAGAAATTGTTATGGTTCTAGGGCATGTTTCTTAATACTAAAACTAGAACATCCGCATGTCCTCTCCCATCCACACTGTAACTGAACTCCGCGTTCGTTCTCCAACCCTTGCACATGATACCACCGCCAGGATGAGGCGGCGTGTCCTTCGGCTACATGTGAACATGTTTCGAGGAAGCCCGAAACGTAACATATCACCAACGCTGCCCACACTGCGAGCGAGCCAATTTCAAAGCTCGTGCCACGGTTCGAATGTCCGGCCAGACGGGGCCTGATCGTGTACGGCTCTCGTGCTCGTGTCCTCCCGAAAGCATTGTATTTTGCTGCTACTCCCTGAGGCGGTTGTAACTTTCGATTGTTCCGGTGCTGGTGGCGGGAGAGAAAGATAGAGAGAGAGAGAGAGCGGATGAGGGACAGAGCTGCGGGGTGAGAAGTCACACAAGTTAACATCGGTCTGTACGCTCGTCCGTAGCGCTGGCATGGCTATTACACATTCGCCGACCGTGTCTGACGATGACAGCGGAACCGAAAAATTGCTCATGTTCTGCCAGGAGTGCTTCCGCTAGTGGTGGTCGTTCGTTTCGGTGCCCTGCCGGCGCTCACACTCAACAACCAGTTGAACCTGCCAGCGTGCCAGCTCCAAGCGGGCAGGCATTCGCATTCGTACGAACACAACAATCTAATTGATCCACTTTGGTCAAGTGCCTCGATGACATGCGGAAGGATATGCGTCGCTGCCGCTACGCTATGAGTCGTGTTACGCCTTATGGGGTTCGGAAACTACTGCCAGTGGACGTAGCAGTATGAGCTAACTGTTGGGTATGAATTGTCAGTCGTTTGGTACGACTGTGTTATGCTGTGTTCTGTGCAAATGTGCTATTCAGGTTTTTAATGGAATAAAACTTTGATTATTCTAAAAGAGATTGCTATTTAATATTAGGTTTGCAATCAGGCTGAACATCCTGCCCGGTAAAATCAATAAAAGCGGTTAGACTCTTAAACTTTGCATCTGCAATCATGTTCCCGATGTTCTCAAGAGGAGGCGCGCAAAGTTTAATCAGAAGCGCAAGCGAAGTGTACGGAGTGAGAACACCACACACACACACACACTCACCCGCATACAGCCCCATTGCCTTTCAAAAACATGCAAATTGTTATCGCGATTGTTCTTGCTGCTAAATTCTCAAGCAGATGCAAAACATTCTCCCATACCCATTTTTGCTTCCCTGTGCGCTCGCGGCATCGATTCGGCTCGGACGCAACTTGCGAGTGGTTGTTTGATTTATTAGCTTCGAAACGTTTCAGCATCCGCTCGGCATGCTTATTTATGCGATGACTTTTTTCCCCTCCCTTTTCCTTATCACGGATGAACTTTACTTACACCGAACATCGCGGATTAGCATTTTCGCGAGGCATTCGTTCCGGATGTAATCGGTGAATATTTCCAGGAAATTGTTTTGCCGAAAGTTTTTCCAACGGCGCTGCATAATGTACGCCGGTCCTTCCGGCTTTTAACAGCCATGCGAAAGTTAAGCAGTTGGGAGGGTTCTAATAGATTATTAAGATGCTTATTAAGGCGCTGTTGTGCTGCTCTGAACATTCGTGTGCGATGGGAGCGAGCAGACAACAGCTTGCAAGTGCATCGACGTGCCTTACAATAGCGACTGCGACGTCCGTCGTCGCTTTCAACGCTATATTTTATGTCAATAAAGTACCCGCCGGAGGCTATTTTATCCGTTTCCTCTACGACCGTCCCTGGTCCAGCGCTGCGGCCGAAACGACAACAAATGGGTGTACAAACGAGCAATCACACATTCGCCGACCGTGTCTGACGATGACAGCGGAACCGAAAAATTGCTCATGTTCTGCCAGGAGTGCTTCCGCTAGTGGTTGGGGGGGGGGGGGGGGGGGGGGGGGGGGGGGGGTGCGAGTTGCTGGAATCCGTCCGCCTTCATCCACCGGCGCCTTCACTGCGGACGATGGTTTATGCATGGACGACGGTTGAAAGCAGTTTAGGCAACCGTAAAGCAGCTTTCTCGTCCTTTTCGGTTGGCAGGGAGGGAGAACGCTCGAATGTCAAATGCAAGCGCTTACAAATGATAACGATGCAGGATGCCGGCCAGTGCAGTGGAAATGATTTATTTACGCTCGGCTGCACTGAACCATTTCTTCAGTGACATGCTGCTAAACATCGTCCTTTTCTGGTGCGTGTGTTTGGTCCACCCGGAAAAGGTTCAACGGAAGCCAAAGGAGCCTTGAGCATAATTTCTGGATGAAGGAAGTGAATTTCAAGATATAAAAACCATATTTATTCTTCAACATGCTTTAAACGGCTATATTTCGGTATCATTTATTGATAACAGCAAAGGCAGGACAACGCCTAGCTAACGGGCAAACCCTTGCAACGCGGAAAGCACAAAACAAAGCTCCTTAACTGCGCACGTCAGCGCGTGGAAAGGAACAGAAAAGAAGCGACCGAACATGGTCGATAATTTGCCCACTTTGCCACCCCCAACCAAAAGTTAAGACTCTTAAACTTTGCATCTGCAATCATGTTCCCGATGTTCTCAAGAGGAGGCGCGCAAAGTTTAATCAGAAGCGCAAGCGACCGCATGCAGCTGCTTCTGCTGCCGCTCGAGGCATTCCTCGCCCAACATCCTGCGCTACGCGTTGAGATGAGTTTGTATCTTCTCGCAGAATCGCTACAAGCACAAATGCACGAAACGGAACAACCTCATCACTTTCGCGAAGGTAACAAACACGATTGCGATATTCTCTTGCAATTCCCGATGTTTCTCATGGTGCGGTTTGATTCTACACACAGGAGTTGGATAGAATTTCTATCTCTTACTATTTGGTGCGCTACATATATCTATGTTTTTGTCATATTACAATTATAGCTCGCCTTCGACTAGGAAGGAATCGGCGAAGAATCAACCTGCAACTGTTCAAAGTGTGCAATATGCTTCGCACCCACCCGGTTAGCTGTATATAACCGGTTGTTTACACATCAACATCAGCTGTTAACAGCATTTTTATCCACCCCATGTCTTATCATAAGCAATCTTGTTGACGATACAGAACAAAACATCGGTGCTTGTTGTACACGTTGAGGTCAAATGAGGTGAGCATGAGCATTAGTGTGTTGTATCATGCTTTAAGACCGGAATATTAAAGGAAAATTTAGATTGTACCGAAATTTGCATATTTTTAGGCTGATTAAGAACATTTACGCCCAAAAGTATGCACTGCTTCTGCGCTTTCTACGTATTGTATTGTTAGAATGTGGCAGATTATAATTAAAGCTATGTGATTAACTATGTTTATAAAACGAATAAATTAAAAATGAAAACCATTACAACGCAATTTAAGTCAATCAAGGAGATATGTAATCACTCCATGGTCTTACACAAAAGCACGCAATCTCCATAACGGCGCGTTCCCCTGCGTACATTTCTTAATACTAAAACTAGAACATCCGCATGTCCTCTCCCATCCACACTGTAACTGAACTCCGCGTTCGTTCTCCAACCCTTGCACATGATACCACCGCCAGGATGAGGCGGCGTGTCCTTCGGCTACATGTGAACATGTTTCGAGGAAGCCCGAAACGTAACATATCACCAACGCTGCCCACACTGCGAGCGAGCCAATTTCAAAGCTCGTGCCACGGTTCGAATGTCCGGCCAGACGGGGCCTGATCGTGTACGGCTCTCGTGCTCGTGTCCTCCCGAAAGCATTGTATTTTGCTGCTACTCCCCGAGGCGGTTGTAACTTTCGATTGTTCCGGTGCTGGTGGCGGGAGTGAAAGATAGAGAGATAGAGAGAGAGAGCGCGGGTGAGGGACAGAGCTGCGGGGTGAGAAGTCACACAAGTTAACATCGGTCTGTACGCTCGTCCGTAGCGCTGGCATGGCTATTGTTTCGGTTTCGATACCGCATGCAGCTGCTTCTGCTGCCGCTCGAGGCATTCCTCGCCCAACATCCTGCGCTACGCGTTGAGATGAGTTTGTATCTTCTCGCAGAATCGCTACAAGCACAAATGCACGAAACGGAACAACCTCATCACTTTCGTGAAGCTAGCAAACACGATTGCGATATTCTCTTGCGATTCCCGATGTTTCTCATGGTGCGGTTTGATTCTAGACACAGGAGTTGGATAGAATTTCTAGCTCTTACTATTTGGTGCGCTGCATATATCTATGTTTTTGTCATATTACAATTATAGCTCGCCTTCGACTACGAAGGAATCGACGAAGAATCAACCAGCAACTGTTTAAAGTGTGCAATATGCTTCGTACCCACCCGGTTAGCTGTATATAACCGGTTGTTTACACATCAACATCAGCTGTTAACAGCATTTTTATCCACCCCATGTCTTATCATAAGCAATCTTGTTGACGATACAGAACAAAACATCGGTGCTTGTTGTACACGTTGAGGTCAAATGAGGTGAGCATGAGCATTAGTGTGTTGTATCATGCTTTAAGACCGGAATATTAAAGGAAAATCTAGATTGTACCAAAATTTGCATACTTTTAGGCTGATTAAGAACATTTACGCCCAAAAGTATGCACTGCTTCTACGCTTTTGTATTGTATTGTTAGAATGTGGCGGATTATAATTAAAGCTATTAAAGTGATTAACTATGTTTATAAAACGAATAAATTAAAAATGAAAACCATTACAACGCAATTTAAATCAATCAAGGAGATATGTAATCACTCCATGGTCTTACACAAAAGCACGCAATCTCCATAACGGCGCGTTCCCCTGCGTACATTTCTTCTCAACACCATCTGATCTCCTATCCTACCCACCCACCTCCAATGGTAGTTATTCCGTGTGGAATGTTATCAAATAACATAATGATCGTAAAGAAAGTGACAACATAATGAGACCACTCGTGAGCAGAGACAGACAGCTCCCTGCATCTGTGTCGGTGTTTGCGTACGGAGTGCGTGTGTGTGTGTGCCCGGGCAGGAGCTGTATGTGAAAAGATGTGAATAGAGGAGCCCACGGAGAGTGGCCCACCGAAAAGGCAGACGAATGGCATAAGCATGCGAGAGAAATGCAAAAATCGATGTTAATGGCGCTCGAGACGAACGCTGTGATACTGATGGTGCCGGCGCTAAGAGCTTTCCCCCAGTGTGTGCCGATAATGGGTCTAGATTTACTGCGTGACCAGCATTACTTCCGTGCCGGCGACCGTGCCGGGTGCCGTGTGTGGAACTCGTAGCAAACAAATACGCCCATTGCTGCACGCGCGTGTTTCGGTGTGGGCCGGCAGGACGGCAGGGAACTGAAGCCCGAGCGGGAACGGATAGGCCTCGACGAGTGACTGGTACTGCCGCAGCAGCGACATGTTGGCCATGCACCATATGACACCGGTGGAAGTTACCCAAATCTCCAACCTGCACACGGTGAGTTTTGTGAGGTTATGTACCGCCCAACGATGGATGGAATGGTTCGACACGAAAGTGTATGCAAAGTACGCTAAATAATGGCTGAATTATTTCGTGCACTCCATTCGTGCACTAACTGGGCGCCTGAAAGTATGCAATGTGCTTAGAAATAACTAAAATTTGTATTCCACGGTCGAATTATTTATACATGCACACTCGCAACAAGACGATTTGTGTAATGAAATGCTGTATACATAACCAGAAAGGAAGGTCTCTTTCCTGAGTTAAGCCAACCGACTCCGAGTTGTTTACAAATGCAAACTCCTAGCGGGTATCGCAGGGTTGAGTGAGCAACAATGTTTACCATCACAGTCTAACCTTGTACACAATACATCTCGTCCCAGTTTCGACTACACAAGAATCTAATTAAAATTTCAACCTCGCACCGTCCCAGATCACAGCTTGGTACACCGTTCCTTTAAGCAACACTCCTCACGTACGATAGTTGTAATGTTCCTATAAAAAAATACATTCCGCACAAGTATGATGTGTACGTTGCTGACGAAATACTGAACCATTCACTGCGGCCTACCTTCTCCCAAATCCTAAACTCCAAATGTGTTTATATTTCTCGTTGCTCAACACTTTTAATAGCTGTACTCGGCCAACCATCACCATTATCATCCACTTTCATTAAAATGATAGCTCCAGCAGGAGAATGTGGTAAAAAAAAAACATATCTCTCATACCATGCACGCATCCGCAGCAATTAAGTGCACATTCATCAGTCGTCAGTGCTACCTCGGAAGCTATTTCATCACTTCAGACCGACGACTGTGTGTCTACCTCGGCCAGTTAAATATTATAAGTTAAATATGAAGTTAAATATTTGGAAATTAAAATGGTGATGTGGATCATCATTTGCATTGCATTTAAATATGTAAAATTAAAAAGACATTTAAAAAATATTGACGAACATTTCTCAGCACAAATACGAAATAGTTGGAGAAGATTGGGAAACGGGATGATTTGAATGACTTGAAAGAGTTCACGAATCCCGTATCACATCAGGCAATGTGCATATAGGATAACTTCAATTCTTCTACGCTTGAAGATTCAATCCCATTGCTTGGAAAGTTGAAACCCATACAAAAGTAGCTCCCCTTTCCGCGAAAAAGTTTAAAAATATCCTTATTTCATTCACACGTGGGCGATGTCTCATCGCATTTTTTTCCAACACCGAAAATTAACCCCCACAACAGGTGGTCCACAGCGGCCCAGCGCTCGGTGAAACATTTTAATTAAACTTCCGAACCTTCTGGTGCGTTGGGACGCCGTCCCGCACACAGCACACCGATCGGGGTGCGATGAAAAAGCGAACGGGGCAAACTATTTTTGCTCCGGTGCCGGCGCATTTACCGAACGTGCAGCGTACCTGTGGATCCGAGATTTAGGCTGAAGCAATTAGAATAATTAAAAGAGCTTCCTTAAAAGGCCGACCGAACGGAGCGGTGGCATTAATGGAGAGATAAGAAACACACACGCGCGCATGTGAATAACTCACTTAAAGTAGCTTTAACATCGGAAGGTTCAACCGGGTGCATGCCCTGTTCGGTGTGGGAAAGTTTCATAGAGCAAAAATAATGATATGCTAAAACGTCTAGACCACAAATTAGTTTTGAGAACTCCACAACCGAGCTAGTTAAAAACTGCTTAAACCGTTGGCCTTATCCGAGCCCTTGCTGGCCTTGTGGCTTGTGCAGCATGTTGGTTTCCCATCAACCATTGCGTTGGAACGAATTTGCTCATGAACTTTGAGACTAGTACGATATTTTTGGTAGATTTCTCCTGAAGCTCACCTTGCTCAATACACATCCAAACTAAAACCGACCCATTCAGGATGAACGTCCGCTTGTTGTCACTCTTATTTATTATGTAAATTGTTTAATTTTCTACCCTCCGACCTAGGGCGCTCCGGGCGTGATCTCAGACGGCAGCAGGGTGCATTAATTGGGAACCTGCTCCGGCTGCTCGTACTATCGAACACCAATATCCAGCTAGCATCGCGTCCGTAAAATCAATATCGATCGAATATCGTCCGGTCGGCGAAAGGATCGGTAAAGCCCGCAGAGGACGGAGGATGACCGTTGGTCATTACGTTAGAGTAGGTCACAGTGCGGCGCGAACAAAATGGACGCTCGGCCAGCGCTGCTTCCGGGGCCAGCGGATGGATAAGCCACCATAAGCTGTGCCTGTTTCGATCTCGATGGCGCGCTATCATTCATTGCAAGGCGCGCAACTAATTAGGTCGTTGTTGGGAGTGAATTTACGAGTCGGTGGGGGCCATGTGGTCAGCGTGGCAACAAAGATTTTACAACTGCTCTCCCGCCAGCGCTGCCCTAGCGTGGATCGGTATGCAGCGCAACTCTTTCTCGTTCACCAGCGCAACCTACTGGTGTGGGCTATGAATATTAATGCTGATCAGGTACCGGGGCGAGGCTCGCAAAAAAAAATACCACGCAACAACCCCATTGAACTTCGCCCACTGCTATCGAAGCACACACTCCGGGAGAGGATCATCAAACGTCAAACTGTTGCACCGGCTGGGCCAGACGCGCCCGGGAAGCCCTGGTTGCGGAAGGAATTATATTCGGTGACGCGTGTGAACGTGGGCTGGAACGCAAACGATGGAATTTTTAATGAACCCCCGGTGGATGAGGCTGCTGGGCGGACGCTCCCAGCACAGCTGGTGCAAACTATTAGTAGATTATTCATGCCCACCGTGGAGATGTGGGGCCCGATAGTGACATGCAACTGTGTAGGTCGATTTTCGGTGGTGTTGCGTTCCAGGTGCTGCATGTCTTTTGTCCGTCACCGTTTCTATACGAGGTTATTGTTCTGAAACAAGATAACAGTTACATTCCAACGGCGTTTTCCCGGTACAACATGCAATATTAATCGGATTTACCGGGCCGTAAATATTTTCAAAGAATTTACGTTGTGCAATGTAATGTAATTGCCCTTTGTGATCATTCCCAGAAGGATGAATGTTTGTGTAATCCGCTGACGAGGAAACGGGGGATGCTCGCACAGTAGATTTCTCCACAAATCCTATTGTGCTCAATTAATCTTTTATATCGCTGAAATGTATGTGTGCTGTAACTGGAAATTGTCTATAGCATTGAGCTGTAACATCGATAGCATTGAGTATCGAATCAAGGACGCCCTTTGATATGCTAATCACGATCTTCGTGCCACATCCTTCACATTATTCATGCTTCTAATACTTCCTTAGACAAGTTTTCGTGCACTTATTGGCAAATGCAGGAAACTTAGCTCAAATACCCCAAACCGCATTTAAATCCACCATGCTTCCGCCTGGAGACGTCTTCGAGCGTCTTCATTAATATTCAGAAGACATTGCAGGGTTGTTCGTGCCGAGGGCGCATCGACGAGAAATAACATAAGATTTTAATGCAACTTTGCACCACACGGAAGAGAACGGTCTCGTACCTGGAACGCTGCACCGTGCACGTGTGTCTCGTGTAGCATGACAAGCATGACTTCCCACAGCTCATCCTGGAAATTAACAGCGAAGTTGCACTGTTCCGCGATCTGCTCATCCACGTCGGCCAGTCGCGCGACTGTCCGGAGCTGCGCGAGAAAATACGGAAACTTCGCCGCTCCTGCGTGGAAGCCTGCAAACACACCGCCGCGCTGATACTGCCGCAGATTCGAACGTAAGTGTCATTCCGCAGGGTCATTCCGTCCGGAAGCATCTCGGGAAGTGCCTTAAAGCAAGCTTATCGCTATCGTCACGAGCGTAGAACATGTTGGCAAAGCACTTCCACAGCTTCTTGCCGGGACAATCAAAGCTAGGAAACGAAACGACCACCACCACTCACGAAGAAAGTTCTCAGATGTTTGAAGCTGCTGCCTGCCACCGCCTCCCACCGTGCCAAGGCTAATGTACTCGCGGTACACGCCACGCACGCCCGAAGGAAAGAATCTTACAGTCTGTCGAAGGTGGAAAAGTTCCTTCTTTTTTGTCCTGCCCCATGATAGCGCCCGTGAACTAACGAGATGCAAACAAGCCTCTCTAAAGGCAGCTCGGAAAGTTGTTTTCTCGAATGAGCCATCGGATATGACTGCCGGGGCAGTTTAAATATTTACCCTCGCGCGCGTCTTCCACCGGTGACACAGGGGAGGAGTCGAGTTCTTGAAAGTTTGCTCTATCAAAAATGAACCCATTTCCGGGCCGGCTTGGGCAGTAAAATTGTATTGTCCGGAGAATAGCTTCTAGAGCTGTAAGATCGTTTGAGAGTGCATTGTTAATGCAAGACTATGGCTGCAATGTCCAATTAAAACGTAGGATAGGATGGTATGGGATAGGATTTTCAAGATCAAAGCAGGCTACTATAAAAATACATAATAATACATAATTTAACATACCTAATTAGTATTTTAAATTCTCATCTTGATTGAATTGAGATTGGCTAGCTAAGTTGAGTCGACAGTAATAGAGGTAATATGCTTTCACATGCAAATTTGTGTCTTAAACGACCTGTTGAAGAACCAATTAATGTCAACAAAATCAGCCATTTGAGGTGCACAAAACTATCGTCAAATACCCTGTGTGGCATGGAAAATTCTGACAGACGACAGCGCAATCACAAATCGGCGAAATAAGAACTTTCCAACTTTTCCCATTATCTGACAAAAACTTAAACGATCCACTCGCCTCCAACCCCACCAAACGCTCTTTAGCTGAATCGTCCTCGGGTTCCCGCAAGAGCGGCTCTTCCCATTGTTACGGCCGTAATTTATCAACTTCGACGGGAAGTTGCGTTAATCTTTCAATTCAGCGGACCAAGCGTGTTATCAAGCCAGCAGCGCCAAGAAAAACCGGTCACATCAGATTTTAAGCACAGCCCGAAGGGAGATTGTGATCAAAACAAAACCAACAAAAGCCCAAATGCCGACGAGGATGGCGCACGGTGGGAATGAGGCAGCGTGCGAAAAGTTCTAGCTTCAAAAGTAATGAACTCTGTCACACTCGTGCTTCTGCAGGCTGCACCCGGGCGACGAAGCGACATCCTTGCGTGGTGGAGGGAAAATAATAAACAACGGGTTTTAAAATTTATGCAATTTATTTCATTTCCCGTTCCTGTCACGTTTCAAGTTTTTAGTTCTCTTTTTTCTACTATTCTGGTTGTCAGCAAGAGCAGTATCGCGGTTCGCTACGGTTTTGGCTTCTGCAGGACATGCGCTGCATTGTCCTGTCGCGTTTGGTTCGAAGCTTGCAGTGGCTTGCAATAATGAAATTGGATGTGACTGCGGGCTCTGCACTTGTTGAAGGAGTTGAACAAGTGTGCGAAGGGAATGGGGATGCTCTTGGCTGTGTCTGCTTGGCATGCTTTCTTCACACTAGCGGCATTATGCCGAAATTCGTTCGTACGTCCAGAAACGCATCAAATGGGAAATGTATTCAATTTTCAAATCAAAAGCAACGACCACCATGATTATCCAATCAGTTTCCTTTGTTGTAGCCGCAAGGGAGAGAGAGAGAGCAAAAAACCCATACCCATTATCATGCGGAAAATGAATTATAACACAAAAACCCGCCAGAAAAGCCTCGCGGGAAGAATAACTTTTGCATGACGATATTACCATTCATGGGACCGGGATTTTTTTTTTTCGCGATTTTCTTTACATCGACCCATCACGTTCCCCACGTGATTAACAACTTTTTGCTCTTCGCTCTATCTCTTCCCGAGCTGTCCGTTAACACTTCCTGTCCCGTGCCGGTGCCGACTTGAGCGGATCGGCTATTCAGGACGAGATTTGCCTTCGGCACAATCGGAAGGATAATCTTTCAGGCGGCAGTATGAGAAATCTTTCTCCATCCTCGGCCATGGCCACGATTGAAATCTCGCGGAAAAGTCTCTATCAACCGCGGGGCGAGAACAAAAAACGGCATTCCCGTGCATTATCGTTGGACAAAATCGCTTACTTCGCGGGGTCCTAAAGGCATTCTAAACATTTTTTTTCTGCCTCCCAAATTTTCTACGAGCAGATATAAACGCACCGTGCAAACCGTGGGATTATAGAGTTCAAATAATCCACGGTAAATCATCGCCACGCAATGCGCCCGATGCCAGCAGGAACACCAACGACAGACACATGGCGGCGCTGGTGGCCGCTTTTTAGTAACCGCTTCGCATTCGGGGGCAAAAAAACAGACTATTGGTCATAAATTTTATACAATTGCTACCGAAAGCCGGCCCCATCACCAGCGGAACCGGAGAATGTGTTATTGTAAAATTTTTATAACGCCTTCAACGGACGCCGCCGCCATGTTTCCACCACGTGGTGAAATACAGTGAAACGATTTCCCTCTTTTTCCACTGACAAAATTCTAAATTGACCGCGCCAGGCGAGAGCCTGCTCCAGCTGCCACCGAGCGGCAGTCGTTGAGCACATTCTTAATCCCACTCCGGGCCTCGGTCCGGGACAAAAACTAAGACAGTTGATTTATTGGGCTGCTCGCTGGGTGTGGCCAAAATAGGCAACATGGGAACCGTTGCCGGTTGCAGATGACACCGGGAGACGGCTCAGCTGCTACGGTGCTATTGCAACAAATCATCCCGGAACGGAACGGGCTTTGCCGCACATGGAGGAGATAACGCCTTTTACGGGTTGCATGGGTCAATGTTTGCACACTTCGTGAAAGGGGTTTAAATGTTGCTTATGATAACATTATAATATGCCGACCAAGTGCAGTGTTTTGAAAGATTACTCACTCCAAGCCTGCGCAGGGTCAAGAACGATGTTCTTCACTAGCTTTAAGTGACTGCTCGTACAAACAAATCGTTCAGTAAGCATTGATAACAGTGTTAATCCTGCTGGTTTTATACATATTAGCTGATTATGATAAATTGTTAATGCTGGACGCCTTCATACGAGTACAACTGATGCTTTTAAGATGATAAACTTTCACATAGAACGTTAATATAACGCTTTTATGTGTAGTTTGCATTTTTCAAGCAATAAATTGAACCGATCAGCCTGCATGTATGCAATTTGAACGACAAAACGATTTATCATTTGCTTTATTTGCTTCTCTATAAAAAAGATCGAATAATGAAGTTGCATACCAACTCAGAACGTAAGATTATGCAATGCACCATTCAAAGTATGCAAAAAGTTGTAACTCCTTCCATCAGACACCAAATCATTGTGCAGCACATATTTCACTTTGATTTGATGGTACAAAGTACTCGACACGGATGAGATGTGTCGACCACAAACAGACATAACATAGGTAACCACAAATGAGCCAATTAGAGTTTGGAACAAACTAAATGAACCAGTGATCATGGTCACTGACGGACATGATGATGTAACGCCTGCTGTGCAACAAAAGGTCATATTGATGTATTTTGTGTGGCATTTGAAAAGAGGATATGTTTGTCTCAAATGAAGTTGTGTGCTGTCAAGGTGTCTGGAGCCTGTATGCTTTCACAACGAGGCTGTGGTTCAAAGCTAAACGAAGATGAATAGCATAAGCGTAGATTAACAGCCAGATAGTCAAATTAAGATACAGTATATCTTATTTATTAAAATGTTAGCTTCACGGGAATAGCATCTGCAATCCATCAGACACAAACGACTATTAGATACCTCATTAGATGTTAGGCGAAACTTTATGAGGTGAACATTTTCCACAGCCAAGTTTAAAGGTTATCAACTTTCCAACACCGCACCGCTAACCCTAAGCTAAGCGTGAGCTTCTTCCCGGAATCAAAATCCCTCCAAAGCAGGGGCGCTTCTTCCCCAGCTTACGTCGATGATCGATCCCTGTAGCTCGGCCGCGGTAGCTTCAAAGCAAACTTTGGCCCGGAATATATATATATATAGTTCGACATTTATCAGCTACTTTACAACCGCTTTCGGCCGATTACTTGCCAACACACTCGGCCTCAATCCTCCGGTTGGTTTACTCGCAGCTGTAAACAGCGAACCGGCCTGCCATCAAACTTTGACGAGGGTACCCTGCGCGTACAGCCGAAGAAGCGGGCAGGGGAAGAGAGAAAAAAGTAGAATCTTTCGAGAAAATTTCCGAAAAACAACTTCCTGCGAGTAAGTTTACCCGGCTCGAGTGGAAGCACGCGGCAGCGTCACATGATACGGCGAGCACTTGTAAGCAACGCTCAAACCACGCTTAATGAAGTACATTAATTATGAACGCGTCCTACCGTCGCGCGCTGCCGGCATACCTGTGCAGCGCACGGAACACACACACACGCACACGGAAGAAACGGGCCATCTTCCAGGTGCCTCGTAAATTGTTAAGCTTACCGGTTTGGAAATTGTTTTCCGACATCGTACGCATTGGCAACTTCACACGGTAATAAATTACCATTTCATGGATGAGCCCTTGCGCGATCCGAACAAACAACAACTGAAACAACTGCCTGCCGGAATCGAAGCCGTAGCTGAGAGTGTGCAATCACATCAAAAGGTGAGAAACGATAACAAGGCTGTCTGGCGAACGGCTGCTCAAATGAAGATAAGTATGATTTCGTTTGAAAATTCCGCGCACAACCTCGCATCAAACCTTGCTTCAAACCTTGTTCGCTCTTGTGTTTGTGTGTGTGTCTCTGTTTGCTGTGAGTGTGTGAGAGAGAAGGCAGGAATGTCTTGTGATTGTCGAGTATCGTTCGTCTCCACAGTCGCTAACTTAATCAATGCGTCCCGTCAGTCAAGACCGCATGCGAGATGGAAAAATCTCACCAACTTATGCCAAAATGGAAATCATTTCTTTGCAAATAACAAAAACATGTGCCCTGTGGACAGCTTTTCACGCAGCGGAACGCCTTCTAGAGTGCTTTAAAAATACGTCGTATGCATGAGAGCCACCCGAAACCCAGCCAGGCGTAAAATTCGAGCAGATGGGTAAAAAAAACGCAAAAATCACATCTCCTCCGCCTCGAGATGGCTCTCAAGTCGATATCATTTACGTCCACGAGTAGCTACACACAGCCGCTTCGCACATCAATGGTGAGGGGAAATTGATTGGTTATACTGTGTTCTATCGCGCACACATGCCCTACCCGGCTGACTTCACGTCCGCGTACGGGAGTGGTAAATTTAAAAAAAAGCACCGGAAATCGATATGCTTCACCGGGAAAAGGGATCGCACGAGCCCGGGCGGGTCGGGGCCCATCAAGAAACGTTATTGTTTTCGTGCCGAGCGATGCCGAGCATCATTACCCGGAACAGGCTGCAGACAGGCTTGCCACGACCGCTGCCTTTTGATTGAAGATTTGTTCTTCCCGTGCCGATGGAGACGCACGGTGGTTTACTGTGTTCCCTTGCGTACGCACGGCACGCGGATACGGAAAGCACAGCCAGGTGGAAACTCTTCTCTCGCTCATTAGCGCCGCGCTGATGTACGCATCCGCTGGCGGGCAGATATCGATTCGGTACAATTAAAGAGCGCGCGCGTTCGTCGCGAGGTGGAAAATAAACTGTGCGGGTGCATTTTATAAATTACAACGTACAAATGAAGCGTACCGGGGCACCCAGTTGATTGGACAAACTAAATGCACCTCCTCTGTTGCAATCACGACAGATTGTTTTGTAGCATTATGTGCCGCGAATCAGTTGCAGCGCTGGTAGCTAATGGCTCGCTGCGCCTCTTGCGACAATGGGTGTAATGAAGCAGTAAATTGCGTTTTGTTTTTTTTTTATAGTTTTCCAACGGGATAAACGTTCACGATAATTGATTCTCGACTGATTATTTACTGTCTGTGTTTAAATTGTGTGTAAAATAATCAGATCCATATTGCATTTTACATTAATTGTTCGGTAGCTCAACGTTGCAATCATTGCTTGCTTTGAGCGCTTGAGTATATAGTTTAATCTTATATTCATACTAAAATTAAAATTTTGGGATTATAATTTACTCTTCAACTGAATAGAATTCACTATAAATTGAAGCGAAATACCGGAAATCGATATGCTTCACCGGGAAAAGGGATCGCACGAGCCCGGGCGGGTCGGGGCCCATCAAGAAACGTTATTGTTTTCGTGCCGAGCGATGCCGAGCATCATTACCCGGAACAGGCTGCAGACAGGCTTGCCACGACCGCTGCCTTTTGATTGAAGATTTGTTCTTCCCGTGCCGATGGAGACGCACGGTGGTTTACTGTGTTCCCTTGCGTACGCACGGCACGCGGATACGGAAAGCACAGCCAGGTGGAAACTCTTCTCTCGCTCATTAGCGCCGCGCTGATGTACGCATCCGTTGGCGGGCAGATATCGATTCGGTACAATTAAAGAGCGCGCGCGTTCGTCGCGAGGTGGAAAATAAACTGTGCGGGTGCATTTTATAAATTACAACGTACAAATGAAGCGTACCGGGGCACCCAGTTGATTGGACAAACTAAATGCACCTCCTCTGTTGCAATCACGACAGATTGTTTTGTAGCATTATGTGCCGCGAATCAGTTGCAGCGCTGGTAGCTAATGGCTCGCTGCGCCTCTTGCGACAATGGGTGTAATGAAGCAGTAAATTGCGTTTTGGTTTTTTTATAGTTTTCCAGCGGGATAAACGTTCACGATAATTGATTCTCGACTGATTATTTACTGCCTGTGTTTAAATTGTGTGTAAAATAATCAGATCCATTTTGCATTTTACATTAATTGTTCGGTAGCTCAACGTTGCAATCATTGCTTGCTTTGAGCGCTTGAGTATATAGTTTAATCTTATATTCATACTAAAATTAAAATTTTGGGATTATAATTTACTCTTCAACTGAATAGAATTCACTATAAATTGAAGCGAAATAAAGAAAAAACGAAGGAAAAATTACTCCAATATCCTCTCTGCCGTTGGTTTGTGTCTCGAATAAATATGCGCTTGCAATCCGCTTTCTATAATCCTAGTTTTATTGTGTTTCATTTTCTTTTGATTTATTTTTCGATTGTTTCAATGACGATAAAAGCGCTAACCAAACCATGATATTAAATTAATTCACTTTTAAACGAATCGAGCTTAACAATATAGCTGCTGGTTGTGAACGCAACAATGGATTGCATATCTTCAGGCGCTTAAACGCTCGCAATAGCAGTTTCAAACATTATTTCGTCAACTAAAATTATATGATGCAAATGTTTTAAACTACTACATAACATCACATACACCCCACATGTTGTTTTACACTATAAAAATGAAGTATATCAAACACACATCAGTAATACACGTTTTTGGAAAAAGATACGCCATATTTTCCACCTCAGCATTGAGACGTACTGTTCCGGCAGCATGGCAAAACATGACTTTATACTTGTAAAAACCACACAAACGCCCCCGAAACGCTGCAACCCTCCAAAACCCATACTGTTCCCCCTCCAACCCACACCATCACGTTACACGCGACAACACCGTGCAAGACGTTCCCGAAATGGAAAGTACATGTCTGTCCGCACCACGTGGGCCATGTTTCTTTCGCCGCATCTTTCGGGACGGTGGCGTCTCCCGAGACTTGCCGGAGAGTTTACGTGCCGGCCCGCCCCTTCGATGTTGACGCAACCGAAATAAACACCGGATCGTATTGCAGCCCCGAGACCGAGCCCATGCGATGGGTAAACGAATAAGTAACAGGCAGCACGTGAAGATGTTGCCGTTTCCATCCGGCTTTCTGCGAGGCGGACGCCGCTCGTAACGAGCAGACAAATCCCCGGGCCCATTAACGCCCAAACGATGCAACCGTTGACCCTCGAAATAATTAGCATCACCGCCCTCGATCACCGACCAACACCTCGCTCGGTGGTTTGGTTGGTGCATTAATTCTGCTAATTAATTGGCTTGGCCCGCACGGTGAAGGGTTTTGCGATGAGATTTGCTTTTATTAGAGATAGTTTAGATTATCTCTTGAAGGTTCTGATTCCAGGATTGGAAGAAAACGATATTTTGATCAGATTATTCTGAAAGACCACAAATCAATATTCCGCAGCACGCTTTCCAGCTCCATTGAGGTCATCTAGACGTGCCCCTGCCACCTTCCGGTTAAATCGCCCGTTCACAAGCTGTAACCCAATTAGGTTGTTCCACCACCGTCTGCTGAGCGCAAGTCCTGCCCCAGCTGCCACACGCTTGACTGAGCCGCAACGATGGCAAATCCGTACCCGGGCATCGTTTACTGCAGCCTCCTTTCTGCGCTCCCTGTGTCCGTTCACTCAACCACACGGCCTCAACCAGCAGATGATAATCATGTACGTGCTGGGGCAGCCACGAAAAACTCCAAACGGGGGCAGGAACGGTGGAGACGAGTTCCGTGCCAGTAATGGGCTGCGTTTACGTTTACGAACGAGGGTGATACAACGCTCAAACTGTGTCAATGTGTGCACACACACACACACGAAGTCGAGAGAAGAAAAATCGGCTGTAAAATATTGGCTTTCCACGCCACCCACCGGGTGGGTGGGACGGAATGGGTTTGAAAAAAAGCTCTCTCAACTCACCCATGGATGTCGTGCCTGAAACAAAGAGATTTTTGTCACACACGCTGCTGATGGAATCCACATTGTTCCTACAGCGATTAAATGATCGATAAGCTCGCTTTTAAGCGGGCCGGAGATAATTGATGGCTTCAGCGTGATACGGGTTCGGACTGGCGGCGAACAAAGGAGTCCATTAGCATCGAATAAAAATAATCGCTGCGCCTGCTTGTCAAACATTTTAAAGCCATTTTCGACTCTCTGTTGCTTCCATTCTCACCCCCTCCTCCCCTTCACAGCGCCATCGCGGAGGGCATCCTGACCGACAACCCGCACCTGGTGCTGCTGTTCTACCTAGGCACCTGGAAGATGGCCCGTTTCTTCCGTGTGCGCGTGTGTGCGTTCCGTGCGCTGCACAGGTATGCCGGCAGCGCGCGACGGTAGGACGCGTTCATAATTAATGTACTTCATTAAGCGTGGTTTGAGCGTTGCTTACAAGTGCTCGCCGTATCATGTGACGCTGCCGCGTGCTTCCACTCGAGCCGGGTAAACTTACTCGCAGGAAGTTGTTTTTCGGAAATTTTCTCGAAAGATTCTACTTTTTTTCTCTCTCTGCCCCTGCCCGCTTCTTCATCTGTACGCGCAGGGTACCCTCGTCAAAGTTTGATGGCAGGCCGGTTCGCTGTTTACAGCTGCGAGTAAACCAACCGGAGGATTGAGGCCGAGTGTGTTGGCAAGTAATCGGCCGAAAGCGGTTGTAAAGTAGCTGATAAATGTCGAACTATATATATATATTCCGGGCCAAAGTTTGCTTTGAAGCTACCACGACCGAGCTACAGGGATCGATCATCGACGTAAGCTGGGGAAGAAGCGCCCCTGCTTTGGAGGGATTTTGATTCCGGGAAGAAGCTCACGCTTAGCTTAGGGTTAGCGGTGCGGTGTTGGAAAGTTGATAACCTTTAAACTTGGCTGTGGAAAATGTTCACCTCATAAAGTTTCGCCTAACATCTAATGAGGTATCTAATAGTCGTTTGTGTCTGATGGATTGCAGATGCTATTCCCGTGAAGCTAACATTTTAATAAATAAGATATACTGTATCTTAATTTGACTATCTGGCTGTTAATCTACGCTTATGCTATTCATCTTCGTTTAGCTTTGAACCACAGCCTCGTTGTGAAAGCATACAGGCTCCAGACACCTTGACAGCACACAACTTCATTTGAGACAAACATATCCTCTTTTCAAATGCCACACAAAATACATCAATATGACCTTTTGTTGCACAGCAGGCGTTACATCATCATGTCCGTCAGTGACCATGATCACTGGTTCATTTAGTTTGTTCCAAACTCTAATTGGCTCATTTGTGGTTACCTATGTTATGTCTGTTTGTGGTCGACACATTTCATCCGTGTCGAGTACTTTGTACCATCAAATCAAAGTGAAATATGTGCTGCACAATGATTTGGTGTCTGATGGAAGGAGTTACAACTTTTTGCATACTTTGAATGGTGCATTGCATAATCTTACGTTCTGAGTTGGTATGCAACTTCATTATTCGATCTTTTTTATAGAGAAGCAAATAAAGCAAATGATAAATCGTTTTGTCGTTCAAATTGCATACATGCAGGCTGATCGGTTCAATTTATTGCTTGAAAAATGCAAACTACACATAAAAGCGTTATATTAACGTTCTATGTGAAAGTTTATCATCTTAAAAGCATCAGTTGTACTCGTATGAAGGCGTCCAGCATTAACAATTTATCATAATCAGCTAATATGTATAAAACCAGCAGGATTAACACTGTTATCAATGCTTACTGAACGATTTGTTTGTACGAGCAGTCACTTAAAGCTAGTGAAGAACATCGTTCTTGACCCTGCGCAGGCTTGGAGTGAGTAATCTTTCAAAACACTGCACTTGGTCGGCATATTATAATGTTATCATAAGCAACATTTAAACCCCTTTCACGAAGTGTGCAAACATTGACCCATGCAACCCGTAAAAGGCGTTATCTCCTCCATGTGCGGCAAAGCCCGTTCCGTTCCGGGATGATTTGTTGCAATAGCACCGTAGCAGCTGAGCCGTCTCCCGGTGTCATCTGCAACCGGCAACGGTTCCCATGTTGCCTATTTTGGCCACACCCAGCGAGCAGCCCAATAAATCAACTGTCTTAGTTTTTGTCCCGGACCGAGGCCCGGAGTGGGATTAAGAATGTGCTCAACGACTGCCGCTCGGTGGCAGCTGGAGCAGGCTCTCGCCTGGCGCGGTCAATTTAGAATTTTGTCAGTGGAAAAAGAGGGAAATCGTTTCACTGTATTTCACCACGTGGTGGAAACATGGCGGCGGCGTCCGTTGAAGGCGTTATAAAAATTTTACAATAACACATTCTCCGGTTCCGCTGGTGATGGGGCCGGCTTTCGGTAGCAATTGTATAAAATTTATGACCAATAGTCCGTTTTTTTTTGCCCCCGAATGCGAAGCGGTTACTAAAAAGCGGCCACCAACGCCGCCATGTGTCTGCCGTTGGTGTTCCTGCTGGCATCGGGCGCATTGCGAGGCGATGATTTACCGTGGATTATTTGAACTCTATAATCCCACGGTTTGCACGGTGCGTTTATATCTGCTCGTAGAAAATTTGGGAGGCAGAAAAAAAATGTTTAGAATGCCTTTAGGACCCCGCGAAGTAAGCGATTTTGTCCAACGATAATGCACGGGAATGCCGTTTTTTGTTCTCGCCCCGCGGTTGATAGAGACTTTTCCGCGAGATTTCAATCGTGGCCATGGCCGAGGATGGAGAAAGATTTCTCATACTGCCGCCTGAAAGATTATCCTTCCGATTGTGCCGAAGGCAAATCTCGTCCTGAATAGCCGATCCGCTCAAGTCGGCACCGGCACGGGACAGGAAGTGTTAACGGACAGCTCGGGAAGAGATAGAGCGAAGAGCAAAAAGTTGTTAATCACGTGGGGAACGTGACGGGTCGATGTAAAGAAAATCGCGAAAAAAAAAAATCCCGGTCCCATGAATGGTAATATCGTCATGCAAAAGTTATTCTTCCCGCGAGGCTTTTCTGGCGGGTTTTTGTGTTATAATTCATTTTCCGCATGATAATGGGTATGGGTTTTTTGCTCTCTCTCTCTCCCTTGCGGCTACAACAAAGGAAACTGATTGGATAATCATGGTGGTCGTTGCTTTTGATTTGAAAATTGAATACATTTCCCATTTGATGCGTTTCTGGACGTACGAACGAATTTCGGCATAATGCCGCTAGTGTGAAGAAAGCATGCCAAGCAGACACAGCCTAGAGCATCCCCGTTCCCTTCGCACACTTGTTCAACTCCTTCAACAAGTGCCGAGCCCGCAGTCACATCCAATTTCATTATTGCAAGCCACTGCAAGCTTCGAACCAAACGCGACAGGACAATGCAGCGCATGTCCTGCAGAAGCCAAAACCGTAGCGAACCGCGATACTGCTCTTGCTGACAACCAGAATAGTAAAGAGCAAGCAGCACAAACATCGGTTAGGTTCCGGAGGTCCTCTTTAAGGTAAGTAGCTTAGGAAAGGGAAATGCTTCGGGAAACAAATCGTCGGTCGGATACAATTTTGGGTTAGATGGTTTTAATGCTCCGAAGGGTTTGCTACACTACGCTGCCGTGCAGTCATGCTTGTCATGCTACACGAGACACACGTGCACGGTGCAGCGTTCCAGGTACGAGACCGTTCTCTTCCGTGTGGTGCAAAGTTGCATTAAAATCTTATGTTATTTCTCGTCGATGCGCCCTCGGCACGAACAACCCTGCAATGTCTTCTGAATATTAATGAAGACGCTCGAAGACGTCTCCAGGCGGAAGCATGGTGGATTTAAATGCGGTTTGCATGTGAAAGCATATTACCTCTATTACTGTCGACTCAACTTAGCTAGCCAATCTCAATTCAATCAAGATGAGAATTTAAAATACAAATTATGTATGAATATTTTTATAGTGACCTGCTTTGATCTTGAAAATCCTATCCCATACCATCCTATCCTACGTTTTAATTGGACATTGCAGCCATAGTCTTGCATTAACAATGCACTCTCAAACGATCTTACAGCTCTAGAAGCTATTCTCCGGACAATACAATTTTACTGCCCAAGCCGGCCCGGAAATGGGTTCATTTTTGATAGAGCAAACTTTCAAGAACTCGACTCCTCCCCTGTGTCACCGGTGGAAGACGCGCGCGAGGGTAAATATTTAAACTGCCCCGGCAGTCATATCCGATGGCTCATTCGAGAAAACAACTTTCCGAGCTGCCTTTAGAGAGGCTTGTTTGCATCTCGTTAGTTCACGGGCGCTATCATGGGGCAGGACAAAAAAGAAGGAACTTTTCCACCTTCGACAGACTGTAAGATTCTTTCCTTCGGGCGTGCGTGGCGTGTACCGCGAGTACATTAGCCTTGGCACGGTGGGAGGCGGTGGCAGGCAGCAGCTTCAAACATCTGAGAACTTTCTTCGTGAGTGGTGGTGGTCGTTTCGTTTCCTAGCTTTGATTGTCCCGGCAAGAAGCTGTGGAAGTGCTTTGCCAACATGTTCTACGCTCGTGACGATAGCGATAAGCTTGCTTTAAGGCACTTCCCGAGATGCTTCCGGACGGAATGACCCTGCGGAATGACACTTACGTTCGAATCTGCGGCAGTATCAGCGCGGCGGTGTGTTTGC